>OVAN01001166.1:0-44228 GCA_900406275.1 Anastatica hierochuntica | reverse complement strand
CGGGTCGGTTAACTCCTAACCGGATCTGGGTGTTAACCACCTCCTCCAATATATATATATATATATATAGTCTACGGTTCATGTCTCCTACACAATCGAATAGGCAAAACTAAGTTCATGTCTCCTCTTACATCGTGTAACCAGGATGAGGTAATTTACAACGACACCTTACTTACGAATTAAATATCTTTTTGCTAACCAACCACTCATTTTAATGACGTATTTGATTTTTGTTATGAGTTTTGTAGATTACAGAATGTAAGTATTTGGCACATTGGCAAACCATTTTCAACAAAAGATTGTAAGTTGATGCAAATTTACTCTATTTGGTTTGTAGTATTACTAAAGTATTGTTGTATAGAGGCTCATCTTCAATTGTAACCAACTTGGCTTTACATACTATGGCCCATTTTCGTTATTAGTATATATTTTTTCTTTCTCCATTTCGTTACATCTTCAACTTTGTGAATCGACGAAAAGAATCACAAGCCTTACTCAAGTGAAACCAAGATCTCTCTCGGGTACACATCATCTTGCAGGTCATGATCTTTCCCTAAAATCTAAATAATGCTTTTTATTCTACAATACCAATACCTGCTTGATTTAATTTGATTGTTTCGTTCTTTTGTGTTACTTACAAATGACGATCGTTTTATCAACAGCCATGTCCGACATCAACTTGGTCTCTATTACCGGAGAACTGCCTAACACCAATGAAACTCCGGGTAACATGTGTAACCTGATATATATTTTGATGCATTTTAGTGTTTTCCTTCCAAGTATTGGTATGAAAGAAAAACAAAAGGGAAATTAATATTGTTAACTATCTTATGATTACTTAGGTGATTCGGATTTGAATTCATTCTCCGTCACCCAAGATATCTCTAAGAAGATTAACAATCGTGGTAATGCTTCATAATCATATATTTATAAATAATCATCTAATAAAAATTAAAACAATACATAATGATCTATAAAACATAATTCATACATGATTATGTGCATGGATTTATGACTATATTGATATCGTAAAAATTATATTGTATAATCAAAAGTTAAAATTTTAAATGTTTCGTATATTTCATATTCCGGTTCTAATATTAATAGAACTTAAATTGTTTTTATCATTTAAAAACATAACTTTAATTATCCAGTAAAAACAATAAAGAAAAAATGAAAATGTAAAGATACAGAATGGGTTTTTGTTTAATATTGCACGTAAAGCCGACGTGCATGTGAAATGACATTGCGATAAATAAACCAGATCTTTAAAAGATCTTTTTAGCATGCAAATAAAATATGATGTGTTCTTTGTCAGATTTTAGGTGTTCTAGGTGCTTTGGTTGGTCAACTAATAAGAAACAAAAGAGCTTTATATTTTCGTCTAAACAATGATGGTTTTGCAGGACTATCTTATCACAAATAATTATAGATTTAAAATTTTGCCTTAATACTTTTCAAACTCTTCATTTTTTAAAAACTTAATATTGTAGAATACGTTTTGTTATTTAGCATAATGAAGATAAATATAATCTATACATGTTTATGATCAATGGCTTCCAACCTCTACGATGTTAAAAATTTTAATTTTTTTCATTATTTTGTTGTTACTTAACGTGTTTTAAATGTTTTTGCTATACAAGATGTTGTGGATGATGTAACATCCGAAATGTCTCCATTACATGAAAACCAGCTTAAAAATGATTTCAAAACGCTAAACAAGATTGAGTTGGACAAGGCTAACATAGGTTCTACATGTAAAACCAAGCCGGGTAAACAGTTGGTGATCGAAAAAAAGACCAAACAGGTTTCTAACTCCATTCATGGTCTTAGTGAGGAACAGATTTTTAGGGAGTCTCCAACCAAAGAGTTATTCCCGTCGGATAATGACACCTATGACAATCAAGATTATCCTAAGTTTGGGAGTCAAACAACGGAGTACTCGACAGAGCAAGAGGAGGAGTTCGACTCCGATGGAAGTATTGACTATCCGCCAAAGAAAATATTTCGTAAATAAACATTGAGATGATTAATTATCAATAATTGTCCAAATGTTTATTGTTTAATTATGCTTGTTTCATTTTCCAAAAATAAATTTGTGCTCTAAAAACATTTGTCGATGTCGATTTGTTGTTTTTAATTAATATTAACATAATTAAGATTTATGCTCTTTCAACATTATTGTGTGATCACAAAATTCCAACAAACATGTAGACAAACATAAAAAGATCTATTATAACAAGATTGGTGTTCTTTAAACAATTATCGATGTCGATTGATTGTTTTTAAACAATCTAAACATAATTATGATTTATGCCCTTTAAACATTTAGGTATGATAAAAAAACCAAACAAACATGTAGACAAACTTAAATTATTGTTTACGATAAAATTATAATATTTAGTTTTATTTTTAAGATTATAACGTATTCTTATGAATAAACCATATTTGTAACCTTAGTGGGTCTTAATGTAATGTTATGCATGTCTTATATTTACAACTATAACACATTTCATAAGAATGTTATATATTATGTCGAATGTTGGGCCTTGTGTTAATAAACTTAGCTAACAATAATCTAATTAATTGCTATTAGTTGACAAGATATTTGTTTAATTGTTGGGCTTATCTCATGAATTACGTAAATAAAGCCCATATCAACTGATTTCCTATGCTTTTGAACTTTGTTTTGCTATGTCTTTACGTTTTCCAACTTCTTCTTCTTTACTTGAACAGTAAAGACGAAACCCTAAAAGAAACAGCAATGGCGATATCGTTGTTTATGTTCTGTCTGATTGCCGCGTTTATTCCGACAGGGTCTTTGTTCGGTAATGTTTTTTTTTGCATTCAACCGATTGTAACTGTTCAAGCTCCTGTTTTTAGTTTGCTTATATTGTTCATGTTTATTTGGAAGGAATGGTCTCTTCCGGAATCTCACTAACTGGAATTGCGGTTGTCTTCTGTCTGTTTCCGTCATCTGGTTAGTTTAGTTGTGTCTTACACTCGTGTACATTGTTGCATGTATAGACAGGTTGATTAATGTTGTTTGTCTTTGTTTGCTTTTGAAATTGATAACAGTAGCGTTAAATCTGTATTTGGTTTGGCTATAAGATAGAGATTATTAAAGATTTCATCTATAGTGAGATAGCTTATGTGTTGATTGATGTTTTGATTCCTGTCATTGTTCTGCTTTATATCTTTCTCACTTTTTGAATGTTATTTTTGGTTTTCATTCATCCTTGTAGTTAATGCTAACAATGGTGCTAGCAGTAGTTCCTCAGATGGAAGTTCATCAATGGCCAGTGATAGTGATGACTCTTATCACTCTTCTCCACATTCTTTACCACATTCTCCTCCTCATTCACCAGAGTATCCATATGATTCTGGTTCTGATCCAGAGGACGCACATCTTTGCGGTTTTTTCAATTTTTATGGTTTTTACGATTTTTGTGACTTTTGCGGTTATTACAATTTTTACAGGTTTTTCGGTTTTTACGATTTTTGCGGTTATACGACTTTACGGCTTTTATCGTTTTTAGGATTTTGCAGTTTTTGGGGTCTTTGTAGCTTTAACGGTTCTTGTGGGTTTTGCGGTTTTTTCAGATTTTGTGGCTTTTGCGATTTTTACAGTTTTTAATGTTTTAACGGTTCTTGCAGTTTTTCTGGTTTTTACGATTGTGACAGTTTTTGCGGTTTTCAAGGAGTTTTGCAAGTTTTTACGTTTTTTCGTTTTTTACGGTTTTTGCGGTTTTCGTGGTTTTTACGGTTTCACAATTTTTGCAACTTTTGTGGTTTTTACGATTTTTACGGTTTTTTCCAATTTTTACGGTTTTTTTCCGTTTTTAGTGTTTTGCAGTTTTTAAGGTTTTTGCAGTTTTTACGTTTTTGGGTTTTGTGATTTTCTCGGTTTTTTCGGTTTTCATGTTTTTGTTGTTTTTACGGTTTTTGCGATTACTTTTGATTTTTAAGGTTTTCACGATTTTTTGACTTATGCGTTTATTACGATCTTTATGGCTTTTGCGATTTTATGATTTTTCCGGTTTTACGTCGTTACGTTTTTACCATTTTTATAGTTTTGCGATTTTTTGGGGTTTTGCAGTTTTTACGATTTTTGTGGATTTTGTGGTTTTTGAGGTTTTTTGCAGTTTTGCGATTTTTACAGTTTTTAATGTTTTGACGATTCTTTTCGTTTTTCTGATTTTTACGATTGTGACAGTTTTCAATGATTTCTGCAGGTTTTTACAATTTTGCGGTTTTACGATTTTTACGGTTTTAACGGTTTTAGTGATTTTTACGATATTTATGGTTTTAACGTTTTCGGTTTTTGTTGTTTTCCGATTTTTTTGCGGTTTTTTCAGTTTTACGGTTTTTACGGTTTTTGCACTTTTTCGATTTTCACTGTTTTTGAGATTTTTGCAGTTTTTACGGTTTTTGTGGGTTTTATGGTTTTTTCGGTTTTCGCCGTTTTTGCGGTTTTCGCGTTTTTTGTTGTTTTGTTGTTTTTACGATTTTTGCGGTTTTTGTGGGTTTTTATGGTGTTTGCAATTTCTACGGTTTTTGCCGATTTTTATGGTTTTCACGATTTTTGCGACTTTTATGGTTTTTACGGGTTTCTACGGTTTTTATGATTTTTGAAGTTTTTATGATTTTTGAGGTTTTTAACGTTTTTATGATTTTGCGGTTTTTGTAGTTTTTACGGGTTTTGTTTGGGTTTTGCGGTTTTTTCGGTTTTTGAGGCTTTTTGCTGTTTTAATGATTTTTACGATTTTTGTGACTTTTGCGTTTTTACGATATTTGCGGGTTTTGCGGTTTTACGAGTTTTGAAGTTTTATATATCCAATGACTACGAAGTTTTGAGATTTTACCTGTTTAAGTCGTGGGTCAAAAGACTCTACACTTCAATATTTTAGTCATTGTCTAACGACTAAAGAAGCTTTAAAAGCTTTATGTAGAAACAAAAAATTCTCAATCTCGGACATCGTTAGTTGTTGTTGTTATTACATGTTGTCACTCCCAACATGCTCGAAATAGGTATCTTGAAGCAGAAAGTTGAAATTTAGAGACTTAGGGACATCGTTGGTTGTTTAATTTTCTTCTCCCAAATTAAGCTCTAAAGCTTTTAAATCGAAGTTCTCGTTTTATGAATTATCGTTGATTGTTATTGTCAACCTCAAATAAGCTTTAATGCTTTAAGCAGAAACTTTGAAGTTGTTTATATCATGGGACACAGAGACTTACAACGACTAAGCTTTAAAGCTTTTAAGCAGAAACTTTTAATCGTTATTGTCACCAAACTAAGCTTTAAAGCTTTAAGCAGAATCTTAGAAGTTCTTTAACTCATGGCTCATGGGACATTGTCACCATAGTTAAGGATCTAAAGCTTTACGCTTTTTACGCAGAGACTTACGACGATTGTCTCTTCAATGATCACTCGGAACATGAGAACGGTTTCGATCCGAGACGGTTTTAAGCCATGGGTTCTGCTTTTCTTTTAGCGAAAAGAAAACCCGACTAGAAGTCTTTTGG
This sequence comes from Anastatica hierochuntica, assembly GCA_900406275.1. Classification (NCBI taxonomy): domain Eukaryota; kingdom Viridiplantae; phylum Streptophyta; class Magnoliopsida; order Brassicales; family Brassicaceae; genus Anastatica; species Anastatica hierochuntica. Next base: position 38,702 of record OVAN01001166.1, on the reverse strand, counting down.
CAATATACTTTTGTTTAAGCCGCAAAGGGTTATAAACTCCTCGATATTTTCGAGTTTTAGTCACTGTCTAATGACTAATTTGAAGCCGTGGGTACTGTTTCCTTCTTGTTTTAGAGAAAAGAAAACAAGAGAAAGTATATTTGTCAATGGACCTGTTCATTCAAATCGTGGGTTCAAAGTGAAGACATACTTGAATTTAAGTCATTGTCTGATGACTAAATTTTAAGCTTTGCCTTCTGTTTCATGTTTTGACGAGACGTCTATTGTCAATAGACTTGTTTAACCAGTTGCCTCTGTTTTTTTGATGTAGAAAACAGAGCAGCAAAACTCTTTTGCCAATATAATGTTAAGCCGTAGGTAAGAAACGATCTTATACCTGAGTTTTTCGCATTGCTAGTGACACTATTTTTAAGCCGTTTGTTCTGTTTTGGTTTCAAGAATAGAACATTTCAAAATCCTCTTGTCCATTAACTTGCTATATGTCGTGGGTAATAGGACATGAGTTTCGAAAACTGATCAAAAGTATCTTGTCTATACACTTGTTTAAGTTGTGGGTCAAAAGACTAGACACTTTGATATTTTAGTCACTGTCTAATGACTAAGAAAGCTTTAAAGCTTTATGTAGAAACACAAATTTCTTAATCTCGGACATCGTTAGTTGTTGTTATTACATGTTCTCACCCCCAACATGATCAACTTAAAAGCCATGAAGCAGAAACTTGAAATATTCAGCCTCGGGACATCGTTAGTTGTTATTGTTTTCACTTTCCAAATAAGCCATAAGCTTCAAGAAAGCAGACACTTGAAGTATTCTATTTAGGGGACATCGTTAGCTTCAAAGCATTAAACAAAAACTTGAAGTTTTCGTTTTAAGGACGATCGTTAATTGTTATTGTCACCATAATAAGCTCTAAAGCTTTAAGCAGAATCTTGTAAGTTCTTTAAATCATGGGATATTTTCATCATAGTTAAGGGTCTAAAGCTTAACTTCCTTTCTCGTTAGTTGTTATTGTAACCTCAAAACTCTAGAGCTTTAACCAGAAACTTGAAAGTTTCAACTTTAGAGACATCGTTAATTGTTATTTTCACTAGCTAACTAAGCTATAAAGCTTAAAGCAGAAACTTGAAGTTTTTTTTTAATCATGGATCTAAAGCTTTAAGCTTTTACACACTGTTTTCTTCTTCATGTTTTAGAGAAAAGAAAACAATAGAAAGTCTATTGTCAATGGACTTGTTCTCTTTTATTGTCTATTGTAAGTAGACTTGTTTAAGCAGTTTGCTCTGCTTTTTGTTCTTGTCAATACAACTTTAAGCCATGGGTAAGAAACGATCTGTACTTTTGATTTTTTCGCATTGTCTAATGATAGTGACTATTTTTAAGCCGTGAGTCAATAGAAACGATCTTGTTTAAGCCGTGAGTCAATAAGATCTCATATTTTAGTCACAAAGTTCTTAGTCTCGGGGACATCGTTAGTTGTTGTTATTATCACGAGACACTGTCACGGGTCTAAAGCTTTATGCTTTTTTACAGAGACTTACGACGAAATTGCCTCATCAATGATCACTTGCTTATGTTAAAAGCAATGCATTTGGATGATTCTCTTATGTCTGTCTAATGACTGTCTAATGACTAGCTTTTAAAAGCTGCAGGTTTTGTTCTTATATTTGAAAGAACATAAAAACAATCGAAAGCGTCTTCTTGTCAATAGACTTTTTTCAAGCCATGGGTACTGTTTCAGACAAATGTAAGCCTATTGTCGTAGGCAAGAAACAGTTTTGTATTCCTGAGCTTTTAGTCATTGTATAATGACTCATTTTATAAGCCATTGGCTCTGTCTTTTGTTTTAAGAATGAATTTGGTTCATCCATTTACTTGCTAAGCTGTGGATCAATGGGCAAGAGCTTTTCAAAAACCAATAGAAAGCCTCATGCCCATATACTTGTTTAAGCCGTGGGTCGAAGGATCGGATCGAAAATCCGATGTTTTAAGTCACTGCCAAATGACTTGTAAGCCGTTGGTTCTGTTTTTGTTTCGAGAGTGGAACCGATCAAAAATATCTTGTCAATAGACTTGTTTAAGCCATGGATCGGACTACTCGATTTTTCAGTCATCTAAATGACTTTTAAGCCGTGGGTAAAAAGGATCCGACTTCTCGATTTTTCAGCCATTGTCAAAATGATCGGACTTTCCGATTTTTCAGCCATTGTCTAATGACTCTTAAGCCGTGGGTAAAAGGATCGGACTTTCCGATTTTTCAGTCATTTTCTAATGACTCTTAAGCCGTGGGTAAAAGGATCGGACTTTCCGATTTTTCAGTCATTTTCTAATGACTCTTAAGCCGTGGGTCAAAATGATCGGACTTTCCGATTTTTCAGCCATCTCGATGACTTTTAAGCCGTGGGTAAAAGGATCGGACTTTTCGAATTTTCAGTCACTGTCTAATGACTTGTAAGCCGTGGGTACGTAAAGTCCGATATCTTGTTCGAATACTTGTTAAAAGTATGAAGCTTCTGCTTCTAAGAGCAGAGCATTGGGACGATTCGGGACAATGTTCCCACCATAGAAACCGGACAAAAACACAATCAAAATGTGTTGTCTCTTTCTTGTGGGTTTTGTATTTACAGAAAAACAAAATCCAATAGACAAAAAATTATCACGAAAAAGAGAAGTTCAATTTTCTGGGTTTAGAGTTTCGAAATCCAAATTTGAAAACAACACAAAAGATTTTAAAAAAATAGAAAGAGCGATCAAAAAACCAAACAAGAATCGTGAAAACAATTTAAAAAACTAAGGATGAGATCAATTTTAAAAAGGTCAAAACACGAATCGAAATCCGAAAACAAAATCTTCGCAGATTACTTTCTAGAAGAAGAAGAAGAAGCGAGAAACCCTTTAAGAAAGGGAGAAACTTTAATACAAAATCAACATAAAACCCATTTTGCAAGAAGAAGAAGAAGTGAAAAACCCTAAAAATCCCAGAATCGAAGCAAAACGGGTCCGGTAAGGAGAAGAAGAAGAAGAAAAAAAAAAAAAGGGAAAAACCTTAAAAAAAAACCCAGAAACTATTAAAACGCAAACGAAATCGAAAAAGTAAATCGAAGAGAATTGTTCATAAACCCTAAGATAGAATCGAGCAATACCTTCGATTTTCTTCTCCGATTCAAAACCCTAAGATAGAATCGAACAAAACGGATCCTGCAAGCAGATGAAGAAGATGAAGAAGAAGAAGAAGAAGAAGAAGAAAGCGAAAAACCCTCAACAAAACCCAGAAACTATTAAATCAAAATCGTAGCAAACAAAATCTTAAAAGAAAGGAGAAACCCTAAGAAAATTTTAGAGAATTGTTCACAAAATAAAAAGAGAGAGAGAGAAGCGAGCAAAATTGAAACCTTTAATTTTGTTTCTCCGATCACGTTGTATATATTGAGCTGCACAAAAAAAGAAATATTACAGCTGTCATAATAATTGTGTAAGTGGCCGTTTTAAAATAATACAGTTGTCAATATACCAAAAATTGATAAAGAGGCCCAAATAAAAGAACAAAAATAAGGAGCCCAATATCTTAAGAAAATTTATAATTTCTCATCCATTTATAGAAAATATACAAATAGAGTAGGATAAATTAATCGAACCAAAAAACCAAAAATATTCGAGACAAAACCGAAACCGAAAATTTTAAAATTACCATGACGGTTCTAACTTTTGAGAATCATAATCAAATCAAACCGCAATATTTTGAGTTACCGAAAAGAATCGAAAAAATCAAAAAAAATTTTATCCAAATGATTATTTTTTCAATTGAAACCGAACTCGAACCGAATCGGAACTGAAGCGAAAATCGAGAATTTAGTAACCGAATTAACCCAAAACCGAATCAACTGAACTAAATGGAACCGAACATAATGATTATTTTTTCAATTAAAATAGAACTCAAACCGAATCGAAACTAAAGCGAAAACTGAGAATTTTGTAATCGAACTAACCCAAAACCGAATTAACCGAACTGAAATACCGACCCCTAAACATAATTGTAATCTTGTTAGAACTCGTGACCTATAATCAAACACGATAAGGCTTTTGAAGTAACACACATCACACACAGTTTTGTGTCTCACAATGCTTCTCACAACCTGTCTATTTTCTTGAATAAATTTTTTTCAAAAAAGTCAAAAGTGGAAAATCGTTAAAACGACATCGTATAGATTGCAATCAAAATCACACAGTCTTTTTCTCCCTCCGCCTTTCATTTTTTTGTATACAAGACATAGGGAAAAAAATCCACAGTGAAGAGAGAGAGAACTTGAAGCTGCTAGTGGAAGAAAATGGCCGATCAAAGGAGTAAACCCAATAAGTGGAATTGGGAAGTGACTGGCTTCGAATCCAGGAAGTCTTCTTCTACTGCTTCGTTTGAGGAAGGTGGTCTCCGCGCGGCGGTTCTGTTGCTTTGCCGAAACTCGATTTCGACGGCTTCGATTCTGACGAAGCAAACGCTTGCTTCTAAGGTTAACAGATTAAAGGAGAAAGATAAGGTGAAAAAGAAAGTTCCTTTTTTCACTTTACTTCAGCTCCTTTACATTTAGTAGTTGGTGATTTCACTGAAGCTTATGGGTACTTTCTTGCTAAGATTCTTGTGGGGTTTTGATTTTGAATTGATTTTAAAAAGAGTTCATTTTTAGATTTCTTAATGTAAGCTGAGTCTGTAGAAGTGTTTGATCAAATAGGCTAGGCTGTGTAATTGTGGGATTTGATAGAATTTTAGTTTGTGCTCCAAACTTTTTGGTTGAGGCGGTTGCTTATCGATAAAAAAATGTGACTTGGTTGATGAACAACTTGCAAAGGAAGATTACTTGGAGTTGAGATAGGAAGCTACTAATTTTTAAAGATGTAACAATTTTTTGGATTAAAAAATGATGTATCAAAATAAAAAAATAAAAAGGACATAAAATAAATTATCAAGAGGGGCATATTTTAAAATCTATATAAAATAACAGTAAACCTTTAAAATTATGGGTGGCAATTGCCCCACCCTATAACAAGGCACCTCCGCCCTTGTTTGAGACTGGCGATTAGAAGCAACCTTAGAATGTGATGATGAATTTCCATCTTTACACTTGTAACCAACATTATATTCATCAAATAGCTTTCTCATCACAAAAGAGACTGAATCAGAAAGAGCAAGGGATTGGAAACTACCTTTGCCTTAAAGCAGAATGTGGCAAATTTCATCTTATTCCTTGGTTCAAATACACTTGTAATGACAATAGTCTGTTGATATTCTCTACTCCATTCTAATACTTGTCGAACTTCCCTTCATTGTGGTAGTTTTTGTCTTCAACTCTTTATCATCACTGTTAATCACTGTAGTCATCTTATTGGCAAAACACATGAAATTGTTGCTTCTTTTTTATCATTTCAGTGATTATCTATACTATGCTATCAAATCTGGCAAAACACATGAAATCGTAGCTTCTTTTTTATCTAAAGCATGCTTGAAATCAAGTATAAACTTCCTTAACACCCAATTTGAAACAATAAAGTGAGCAGTGACAACCATATGACTTTCATTAGTTGTTGTAGAAACCCAAATGTTTGTGGTTAATAGTCATGGGCGAAAAATTTGGATCTGATGCCCGAACCCACTCGAAAAAACATGGTCCGAAGCGGACTAAATGCTCGATCGAATGTTTTTTTCAGTATTTCGAACGTCGGGTTTGGTTATATCCGAAAACCCGAGAGTATCCTGAAATAGCCGATAACATATGTACATTAAAAAATATACACATATGTACCTAAACCTAGACTATATGCATGTCTCTCTTTTCTATTTGCCTCTTAAGCTTCTTGTTTCGTGAATCCAACCCTAAGAATATAGGTTTTTGAGATAAACAAGCTGGAAACCCTGAATCAATTTCTCATTTCGTCTCCTCATTCTCCTTCTTTAGAGAACTCGCGAAATCATTCAAAGGTATAATGTTCTTTCTAGCTGTTTGTTATCGATCTTCTTTCTCTCTGTTTGTTTTATTTGGACCATTTTGGTCGATTCTTTTATGTGTACTAATGATGTGTAATGATTCTTTGTTTGACAATTGATGATTCGATGGTTCTTCACTTTTTCTTTCTCTCTGTTTGATATGGTCCTTTCCATTTAATTATTATATGTGTACAATTGTTGTGTAATGATGCGTTTCTAGTTTATGATTCTTCTACAATTCTTTTATTGTATCTATGAACAATGTCTAAAAGGAAATAGTCTGTTGGTTCTTCTAGAGTTCATCTATGAAAAAGTGACGAGTTTCTCTAAATTCATATATTGAAAGTGATTGTATATGATTGTGTATATGTTATTGTTTTATTGTTGATCATTTGCATTGGATATTTTTTTCCTGTAATTATTATAGGAATTATAACTATTTCCTTATGCGTTTTTACGTGAACTCTTCATCATTTAGAATGGCAGATAATGTAGAGAATGATAAAGAAGCAGATGGTGAAGTAGGAGTATAATACGATGAAGAAGACTATGTAACTTCTAATATAGGTCTGAAAAGGAAGGAGGCCACCCGTGGAGATACCTCTCAACCAAAAAAAGCAAATAAGGTCATGACAACAAGATCTAATGTGTGGGCACATTACACAAGAACCAAAGAATTCCGTGAAAAAATGTATTTGCCACTATTAACAAAAGCTATTTACTTGTACTACCAAGTCAGAGACATCAAATTTACATAAAGCATCTTCAAGTGTGCGAAGAGTATTAAGTCTTGGCTAGCTGTTCAAAAGCAATCTCAACCTGTCATTAGCCAAGAAGGAGTACTGAAAGTAGCAAAAGTTCCATAAAATGCCTTTAGAGAAGCCTCAAATGAGTTAGTTGTACTAGCACAACTACCACTTTCTTTCGTAGAAAGTGGTCCATGGAAAACCTTATGTAGCAAGGTTTATACCTTCATATAATTGCTTGTTTTGAATACTTTTTATGTGAGTAAGAATCTACTTAAATCTGTTATGTATGTGCATTAGGTGAATTTGTAGAAACCACATTTGAGAAGGACTGCACCTATAGAAAGTCACTTACTACTGATATTTGGATTTCAAAAGTGAGTGGTAAGTGATAATAAATCTTATTATCTTAGTTTCTTTCGTACACATTTTGTTGTAACTTTCTTGTATTGATAATAATTTTGTACTTTCTTTTTTTTTTTTTTGTTCACAATAATTTTGTACTTTCTATAGTTAACATCTGCTAGCTACATGGTGATAACAACCCATTTCATTGATCTTCACTGGAAATTGAAGAAGATAATCATTAGCTTCAAGTGTGAGATGGATCATAAAGGTCAAACTATAGCTAGTGTTCTTTTAGATTGTTTAGCTGAGTGGGGAATCGATAAAGTTTTCTACATTATAGTTGACAATGTAACTGCAAATAGTTCAGCCTTAAAGAAATTTCATAGGGAATTCAGTATGATCTACAATGATTATGTGGTCTTAGATGGGGAACATTTACATATGCGGTGTTAAGCACACATAACCATTTTGATTGTAAAAGAGGGTTTATAATCCACACTGTTTGATCAACTGGTTACTACTGACAAAATGACTCGGATAGTTTGCCTTTATGTGTTTCTACTAGGTGAAACTCTACTTTCGTAATGTTGTTATTTATAATATGGAGTTGCCTTTGACAAAATGGAATCAGAGGATAAACTCTATAATGATTACTTTATGGAAGTTGAAAATGGGAACTATAAGAGGAATGGGTCTCCTAATACTAGTGATTGGAACACAGTGGATAAATTAGTTAGGTTCTTAATCATATTTTACCATATCACTTTGGTTGTGTCTTCTTTTGAGAAAGTGAATTCATGCAAAAGCTATGGTGATATAGTGACAATAGAGAGAAACATACAAACTTTTGGTAATAGTCTAGATGCAAATTTGAAGAAGAAAGCCTCTGGGATGTAATGAAATTAATGAAATGCTGGGGTAGGATAAAAAATGTGAATATATTGTAGCATCAATATTTGATCTCAAGAAGAAGATGAGTTTTGTAAAATTGTGTTTTGATAAGCTGTATGGGAAAGATAGCACAAAGGCTAAGGAAATGTATGAATCGATTTTTAATTTGGTTTGTAGCATGTTCAAAGAGTAAAATGAATCTTACAAGCAAAGGTCATCTACTAGTCATCACAGTCTCAACAGACATCTGAGTACTCGAGAACAAGTAACAAAAATGGTTCATGAAGATTTGGGTATGAGAGACCTTACTGGATTTGAGTTTGCCACTTTTATCTTCACGAGATAACACTCATTTTTCTGTCTTTACTGCCAAGCTATGTGTTGCTTGCAAGACATGAGATGTTTCTTCAAGTTTGAAGTTCCAGAGGTTGTGACACAACTCATCAGCTTCCTATAGTAATTGCAGTTGCACTTGTCCTTATTCTTTGTGGTTCTTGTGTTGAAGACCTTGCCTTCAATTTCTTCGATCGGGCTTCAGACGCAGCACCAATGGTTCCTTTTGTTATTTTCCTTTTGCTCCCATCGATGCTACTAACTTCAACTTCCTCGTTCTCTTGACATGATGAGTTAGTCATTTTCTATCTAAAATCTACACAACAAAAAACAAACATACAAATAAAAAAAAAGAATTGAAGGAAAGCGGTTTTAGAAATCAATGGAAAGGAGTTTTAAAAATTGATGCAAACTAGAGCTTCAATGTGAAATATATTGAATAGATATGAGTCACTTATGACGAATTTTCTGTCTTCTGTCTGGATTGAGACAAATTGGAATGAGGAATTAGGAAACCTTCTGTCTTATGTTTGGATTAAGCCGTCTTCGGAAGAGAGAAAAGGAGATTGAAACTTCAGAGATGTTGACAACCTGAGACTGATAGCCTGAGCCTGAGACTGATTTCCTTCATTGTCGTGAGAGTCAGAGAGAGGCCGAGTGTGAGTAGTGTCGACGGTTAGGGTTAGGATTAGGTTGGGCTAATGTTAGGTTCAAATTTGTTTAAGATTGGATTTGAGTATTTTTTGTAATCGGGTTTAGCCTTCAAAGTATTTAAGTATAAGTAGAAAATGATTTCGGTTTGGTTTCGGGTAATTGTTTGATTCTCAGATAATATCTGAACCAAACCGACACTCATGGATCTCTGATGCAGGATCCAATTAGTTATTATCTGGAAACCGAAATCAAACCGGGAATTTCGGTTGGTACTCTCCAGTTCGGCTCGATTTTTATGCCAAACATACTTATTATACTAAATCTAAACCTCAAACCGAACTAAAATTTAGCCCAACTGAATCGAACTGAATTTTCTTAATTTTTTTTGCTTTTTTCTTTAAATAGTATTACAATTACCTTTATTGAATTATTTATTTATGTATCGCTGCTACTAACCGGGTCCCGGTTGATTTGTATAAGATGTGTATTTGATTTATTTGGTTAATTTTATTCGGGTTACTTGATTTTCGAGGAAATAAGTATTTTTTAGAAAAATGGTATATCGGTTCGATTTTGGTTAAGATTATTCGGGTTTCGATATTTAAGTTTTTAAAATAAATTTTATTGGGGGAAGTCTATATTTTGTTAAAAAAAACTCGTTTTCGAATTTAAATTTAGTTCAATTCAAAAACTACTAAAGCATAAATCATTTTTTTTTATTAATGTTGTTGATATTTTAGTATATGTCAATATAATATTAATTTAAAATAAATTTTGGTTATTTCGGTTAACTACTGAAAATTCAGTTTTGTTTGATTAATTTAGCTTTGAAATTTTTTATTCCAGTTGAGTTAATTTTATTATTTGGTTCGAGCATGGTTTGAAAAATTCGGTTCGGTTTAGGAAATTTCTCCACCGGTCACCTTACCAAACCGAAGCAAATTTGCAAAACACTAACAGTACAAAAGAGACAAGTTTATACAATGAAGATCTTCAAAGAATTTGAGATAAATTTGGATTTTTGGGAAAAGATTAAATCTGAAAAAAATAAAATTTATACATTACTAAAATAAAAATTGAATCTTTGGTTTGGAAAATAATCTGCACATTTCATTAAAAAAAAGAAAAATTGGTTTAAACTTTTTAGTTTTACTCTTGAGATTTCTCAGCTTTACCAACAAATCTATTATCTATATTCAAAGAAGAATCAATCTCAGGCTGACTCAAACCATCTGTTTCTTGATGAAGTTCAGTAGGGTCTGTGTTTGAATCAGAAGCTTTCACTTGCATAATTGGCTTCATGAACTGGACTTGAGCAGAGTCTGAGTTTAAATCAGAAGCTTTCATTTGCATCGGCTTCATGAGCTGATCTTGTGAAGAAGAAGCATTGGCTTCAGTAGCAGTGATTTCTTCTTGAGCTTGAATCTCCATCGAGTCTCTGAATACTTTACTCAGAAAGCTTACATCATCAGACATTACTCCAAATCCTCTCAACATCTTTGAACCAAGCTGTAAACTTGTCTGCGTGAGAATAAAACCAAAACGAAAACAACTCGATAAGACAGAAATCTCAGTAATCAAGATTCAAGATGAGTTTTTTTTCTTTCGGAAAGTTACCTCTGCGTTTTCGAGAATTGCATCTGTGGCTCCAGCTTTCTTTAGTTCAAGGAGATGCGGTAAATCTTGAGCTCTTGCATAAATCGGAGTCTGGTAAAAAGAGTTGAAACCAAACCAGAGTTTAGGTCCAAAAATTACCGTTGTTGCCACTTCACTTGATCTTTCAAAAGATTTAATGAAGATTTAAGTTCTGATCGGTAAACTGCAGGATCAGGGAATGGTGGAATAATAATAATCCGCAGGACATTACCAAATCACAAGTTTTCTATAAAACCGCGCTTTACATTCAGCAGTTCCGCAATTCAGCAAAATTAAAATTTAAGTTTTCCTTTTCTTTCCGTGATTTTGCAATTTTACCAACCAGACGTTTTAATTGATAAAAGAAGAAGGAAGAGAGAAATAACCGCGGGAAAGGCAAGACGGAGTCTTTGAACAGCCTCAGTGGTTCTCTTCTTGCCTTTATACATTATCATGATAGCCTTAGGAGATGAAACACCAGCTGACTGCAAAACCGATGGACGAGATCCGTCTCCATATAATATCGGGAAACCGAGTTTCCTTGATTCCTAGCAAAAACCAACATAAAAAAAGAAACATTTTATAATGCCAAAAATTTGATAAGAATCGCAACAAAACAAAATCTCTTCTCTGTTTCAGACCTTGACCACAGAAGGATTCAGATCAAAACCGATATAAGGCCATCCCACAAGATCACTATCTACTCCTGAGACCAACGGCGTTGACAAAAAATTAGCTAGCACCTGCAAAACAAATCGACTCAATAAGAAATTAATATGCACAGCTTTGCCAGGGATGAATAAAAGATAATTTTTACCTGACCCATTTGTCCAAATCCAATGATAACAATTGATTCACTAACGTCGAAGTTCACATCTTCACCAATTCTCTGTATATACGTTAACAGATTCGTGATGAAGGCAAATCTTAATTTTCATATAAGTGCAGCAGTAGAAAATTAGAAGTTACCTCTCCAGGATCAAGTTTCTGATCGAGAAAATCAGCAGCTCTTCTTCCAAGTTGGTTAAGCGTAGGTGTTAACGCCATCGACAAAACAACTACGATAATGAGCAGCTTGTTCAGCTCAAGTGGAAGCACTCCTAGCCTACACATATGATTGTAACAATCATGACCACCTAGTTAGTAAGGAAAATATCAAATATAGTGAAATGTTTTCGAGAAGTTTGAGCCAACAATATTGGCAGTTAGAAAAAACCTGTTGGCCAGAGAGAAAACAACGAATGCGAATTCCCCTCCCTGAGAAAGAAGAAAACCGATTCGTACGCTTTCCTGTAACGTGAGGCCAACACGGGGACCGAGTGCGGTTATAATCAGTGTTTTGATCACGATCAGACCACCCAAGAGTGAGAGGACATTGGGCCATTCTCGAAACAGAACCTGCAAAAGATTTTAACCACATGAACATGATAATGGGATCTTTCAGCAGAAACTTGTTGAATATTCATGCAGTGCAGTTTAACACTTTACCTCCATGTCAATGGAAGTTCCTGTGGTTACAAAGAACAAACCAAGAAGCAAACCTCTAAATGGCCTAATATCAGCTTCGATTTGTGTCCGAAAATTTGTTTCCGCTAGAAGGGCTCCAGCAAGAAAAGCTCCAAGCTTCAGAGTAAGTTGGTGGAAGACATTAGAATGAGGACATTAGATGGAATTTGCATTCTGAAGGGGATTAAATCAAACCGTATCACTGAAACCAAGCTTTTGAGTCAAAAGTGAAGTCCCCGCAACTGTGAGAAGGCAAAGGGCCACAAAGGCTTCTGAGCTTCTGGTTTCTGCAACAACCTGAATATTGTTTTGGGCTTAGTGTTAAGCACTGCACAAAATAAAACATTGTCCTGTATTCACTCACTTAAAAAGAGAACTAAAAAAAGGTTTTGTCAGCTTATAAAAGACATGAGCGAAGTTACCTCGAAAATTCGACGGAGTAAGAACTTTCCACCAAGCGAGAGAATACCCAAACCACCAAGAGCCTTTGCACTTTCTTTTGCAAGCATCGGCCAGATGCTTTCTCCAACAAGATTCTTGCAAAGTTACAGAGATTTGAATATTAAGTGCAGCAGATTAAACGATATGAATACAAGTTCAGTGCACACTTTATGGCCTCATATAACAGATATACAACAAAGCCAGGTATATAGAAAAATTACCTGGCTCTCCAACACCGGAAGAACAACTAGTAATGGTACAACAGCTATATCCTGCAAGCAACGTGAGGAGTAGTGAGCGGAAGTGTTCGTCTACTTCAGGTCTGAGCACAAGATTTTTGCATATCTTTTTGGTGAATTTCTACAATAAGGAGAAATCTTTTCCCAAATCCAAAGTTCTATAACTTGTGAAATATCGGACAGAAAGCCATTAAAAAAAGAAGTTATACAGGATAAGCAGAACCTGTAGAAGAAGTATTCCCAAGGTTGCTGAGCCAAACCTTGTAGGTAGCTCACCCTTCTCTGCAAGAAGCTATATGCATTTTGAAATTGTCAATAAAGATACCAACAAAGAAACTGATACGTATAACGTAAAGTTCTACTAAATTCCTGACTGGTTTGCCACTTCTCGGCATCTATTCTTTCCAGGTGTTACACCTACACTTATACCTGTAGAACAAAAGCTGAAGATGACAATGAGAGAGCAGCGCCAATAACAACAGCCTCATCAATGCTTCTGATGTTGACCTGGATTTTCACAGAAAGTATAGTATATGTCAAATTTAAAGAATCTGGAATACATGAAATGAAAGGTACTAAAATGCCAAGAGGATCTCAATAACATCCCACGCGAAAAGAATTACCAAGTCAGGCCTCGAGTGAAAGAGGAATTCGAGAATTCTTGTTCCTATGGCTCCATTTGGTGGGAGTTCAAAAGCAGAAAAGGCAAGCGTGCATAGCAAAACCTTCAAAACAGGGAAAAAAGAAAAAGTAAAACAGAACAACATCAGGCAAAATTAAACAAACATTGTCTGAGATTGTTTGCAGACAATGATGCAAAACTTTTGTAGAGAAGAATGATCTGGTGTATAATGTCGCATAATGAATCGAGTCCTACAAATTCTTGACTCTTGATGTTTACAGAAGTGAAGATATAAGAAACGAATATAAACGGTCCAAGACAGCTCATGGAACCTTTTCTTTAGGAACAAACCTGAGTTAATCCCATGCCAAAAGCAAATTTCGCAAGAGCTTTCAGACGCGCAAGTGAAAGTTCTAGACCCATCTCAAAGAGCTGCCAAAGACAATCAAGGCATGCCCATCATTACCCGTTCTTCGATGCATAAAGCGTTATGTCAACAAACTGAATAATTTTATTGAAATACTAACCAGAAAAAGAATTCCCCATTCTGAAAGAACTTTAACATCTGTGAGATTTCTAATGAAACCAAACTGATTGAGTACAACACCAGCAAAGAAGAAGCCAAGTATCTAGGAAAACCATCAAAAAATACATAAGTTATACGCCGAAGTATACAAAACCTGGCAGTATAAACCAACCCTGTGTAGCATTTGGCTATACCGGACTGGATTTGAGGACTCTGAATACGGGGACAATAATAACAGTAACCATCAAGAAGGTCAAAGTATCGAATCCAAGATCATTGATCACATCAACAGCACTTGCTACATCTACTCCTGCGTAAGTCTGCACTCTCCTCCCTGAGATTTCAGACCATCTACCTCGGAAATAGAACCTTCTACAAGTATCCAAAGAAACCCTTTTGTTAACTAAATCTCTAGCCCCAAAAGAATGCAACTTGATCCCATAATTTACGCCTTTCGAATGCACAGGCTCAAACGGTGGGTTGCAGCATTTTACAGTGAAAACACAAAGCTTGAATCGACCACTGTGTTGTTTAACCATCTTATACCCCTGCAAATCAAATTTAAAACCCTAAAATCAGAACCAAGATTTAACTACATCAACACTAGGCCTTCAAATCTATTAGCCTTTGCATCTAAAATGTCTAATTTTGAAATCTTCAACAATGGTTTTTCATTTAAAGAATGAAGATTCAAAGCCTCCACAAAGCTGAAGAAGAAGAAGGCAGGACATACCTTGGGAGAGGGGCAACAAGAGATGGACCCCAACATAGTACTAATTGTCATTTTGAGATGAAATCCACAGAACTAAAGCCTAAAGGCATTTACTTTTCTCATCCATAAACCCTAAAAACTCAAAACTTTAATTTTATGTTTTGGATAATGTTAAAGAACAAAAGCTCTTGCTTTGTGTTTCGTGAAGAAGAAATTGACTAAAGCTGAGGAAGACAATAGACCACGTTACAGACAAGAACACCTCGTGTATCTGATTCTATATACGTGTATACATACAGCTATACGGAGAGAGAAAGGTAGCAAAAGGAAGAGAATTTCAAGTCTAGAGACAGAGATAAAGATTCATTTTTTTTCTTTTTTTGTGGATATACATTGAAGACTTCACTGTGATATTGAAACGTTTCAAGCCACACAGCCGGATTCTGATTGTAGAAGACGACAATCTTCTTTCTGTTTGTTGACATTTAAACCGGAAACCGGTTTAATGCCGGTTACTTTTCGGTTTAATCACGTGTTCCTTTTCTATGATTTCACGGGCCAACATTTCCGTCTGGTGGGCCTCTTTCTTCAGCTCACCAGCTTTTATGTAATTTTCTTTTTTCAGAACATATATAATTGTTTTTTTTAGTTTGAATAACATCAAATTGTTTCATGTTCCATAAAATGTCATTTCTGTTAAATATTTAAGCTATAATATAAATAAAATATATTTGTATATGTGTTGGTGTGTATATATATATTGTTCTACGTCTTTAGCCGTGTTCTTTTACGTGTCGCAGCGACACAAGTGAGCGACCAAGAAAAACAATTTTATTTTTAATCAAAATATGAAATCAGCGACACGTTTAGGTGAGAGATGGTGAGAAGTGAATAAGTATTGAGTCGCTGCATCGGTTAGAATTGTCGCCGAAAAATATGGTGATAGCAGCGTGACCAGCAAGATGGAATTTAGCGAGTAATTTCAGTTACTAAAAGCTGTCGCTGGCAACTTGTAAAAGAACAGGGCCTTTGTAAGAAAGAAGAGGAAATGATTAAGTGAAGAGTGTCTATATTTTTACTAACTTCTCATATCACACGTACAAGGAACGTAAATGCTATTTTATATGTCGAAGAAAAACAATAGAATATCAGAGTAAATAGATTGAAACCGACTTTTATCATCGTCTAAGAGTAGATAACTATCCAAAATATTTAACATTCTCTCACTTAATTATCCATCATTATCAGGAGTATTATATATTGTCTCACTAAAAACCTCATCATCGAAAATCCAGTAGGATAAAAACCATGACGAAAGAAAAAGAATACAATAGTACAATCTTCACATGGAAAAGATGGATATTCTTCTCTCAGAAATCTCGTAGATAGCGCATTCCAATACTTTGATATTTTCTGAGCATTGTAGTTAGAAGCGTCTTTGTGAATAATTTGTTGGATTGTCACTTGAACGATATTGGACCTCCACTTCTTGATTTTTTGCGAGCTCTTGAGTATAGGATAAAAATCTTGAAGAAATATGTTCTGTTCTATCGCTCTTGATATAACCTTTCTTGGTTTGTATGATGCATGTAGCATTATCCTTGAATAAAATTGTTGACTCTTTAGTAGTCACCAAACCACTTGCTTCTTATATATGTTAAATCTATTATCTAGAAGCCTCATGTAATGCATTTATTTCTGCATAGTTTAAAGAAGTGCAACCAAAGTCTGTTATTGAGATCTCCACGAGATCATTGTTCCACCGGTTTTGAAAACGTATCGTGTTTGTGATCGAGCATTATTCGGATCCGACAAATATACTGCATCTGCAAAATCAACTAAACCAGATTCGGGGTTTATTGTATAATATAATCCCAAGTCAATCGTTCTTTAGAGATAACGAAAAATGTGCTTTATTCCATCCAATGTCAGCGCGTAGGTGATGAACTATATATTGCAAGCAAATTAGTAGCAAATGTTATATCTAGTCGAGTGCAATTTGCAAGATACATTAATCTGCGTTATAAATACTCAAATAAGGTACTTCAAGATCTAATATTTCTTCGTTATCTTCACAAGATCTAAAAGGATCCTTGTCAATATTAAGTGATATATTGACCACTAGGGTACTCAAATAATTCACTTTATCCATATTAAAGCGCTTTAATACCTTTTGGGTGTATTTTGATTGATGCAAAAATATTTCATCTTTTAGGTGCTCTATTTGGAGCGAAGACAAAACTTTGTTTGTCCAAGATCTTTCATTTTGAACTCTTCTTTTATATGAGTTCGTGCATCATCAATTTCCTTTTAGGTCTCAGTTATGTTCATGTCATCAATATATACAACAATGATCACAAATCCTAGGGAGGATTTCTTTATAAAGATGCAACGGTATATTGTATTTTTCACATATCCTTTCTTAAATAGGTACTCGCTTAAACGATTGTACCACATGCGTCCGAATTGTTTTAATCCATAAAGTGATCGTTGTAACTTGATTGAACATATCCCCTTATTCCTCGGTTATGGATGCAATCACATATCCCCTCATCAAGTACCTGAACGAGATTGCATCCATAACCGGGGAATAAGTTTCTTCGTAATCGATTCTCGATCTTTGAGAAAACCTTGTGCCAAAATTTGGGCCTTATATCTTGTGACCTCATTTTTCTCATTTCTTTTTCGCACAAAGATCCACTTTCATCCAACTAGCATTACATCTTCAGGTGTATGACAACTGGTCCAAAGACATTTCTTTTATTAAGGAATAGTAATTTTGTTTTCATGGGCATATGTCATTTCTTCCAGTTAGACCTTTCTTGAAACTTTGATACAAATTTTGGATATAGATCATCACTTTCATTATTAATTTCTTCATATACAGAAAAAAATATTCCATCATAATCCTCTATCTTATCTCTAACCCATAATTTTCCAATATAGTATAATTGATAGAGACCTGATGTTTTTATGTATCATGTTCGTCTTCTGGACGAGCTTTACATGGTTCTTATAGAACAAATATCATATTTGTCTTTAAGACATTCATATCGATTAACATTCGTTATTATTTACTTTCGATGTCTATCTTTGGTGTACTCTTTGCTGCACTCATTAAAGATCCTTCTCAGTGTATCCAAGCACATTATTATATAACTCCCCCTGGAAGCATCATCTACAAGAGATGTACTCCGATATTATCTTTGGGGATTTTATATAAGCAAAACTTCAGTGAATAAACTCATATAACTGTCAAATACTTTCGTGGATCATTTACTTTTTGATCCATAATATTCGAGTTATTCATTTCTTCTCATAAAACTTTCTTGGCTTTCTTTCTTATCTCCGAAAGCACATCATATACCCTCATATCTTTTACATGAATTATATCTCCATAAATTGCTTAAATAACTCTAAGAATTTGGTGCTTCATGACCAAATATCATTTGTTTAGAAATGCATAAAATGTAAGCTTTATGTAAAATCATGGTTTATGATCTTTTGAAATAACATCTATTTTACTAGATGTTAAACTTGGAATTTTTGAAGACAACTTTTTCTTTTGAAATATATCATCCCATATTTTCATTATTGTGATAAATCTTTAGGAGTTTTTATCAAATAGGTGTTCCCAGGAACATATTCTAATATCAGTAATCCTTCAAATATTATAAATATCTTAGAGATACAATCCAAGTCATTCATATACTGCCAAACTTATTTTACTTGAACTTATGTTCCAAAGATTTCTCATTTCTCATACGAGCTTTAACATAGACTTGATGCCTTTTTTTATCTTTTGACCAATACTTTATTTTCTACACTCATCCAAGGAGGTAGAATCAAGATCTTCACTTTTATTAATTAAAACACACGCTTATAATTATATTTTCGACAATTTTCTCTTCTTTGTTCCACATTTTCTGTATTGACATGGTTAACCGAGATTTCTTTATCATTATCATTGATTTTATTCAGAATTCTGATTTATTATTAACCATGTCAATGGCCTCTTTCAAGAAATAATCATTCCCTTTACATAACTTGCTTATTTTTCGAGGGTTTTTATCTTTGGAACCAAATAGTCTATCACGTTTCTTACGTGTCATAGACTTATTATTAACAGATCGTCCTTTGGAACATATGATCTTATTGGAGCAATATTTTGCTGGAGTGAGAGATTTCTTCCCTTTTTCTCGTGGCATTGACTTTATGTTTGACATTCATTCCATGATATTTCATGAATAAATTATCCTTTTGAATTTCAAGTTCAAATTCATTTTTATGAGGATCCATAATTTTCTAATAATTCATTTCATGATCTCTCACCCACCAACTTTTATCATCTTCTCAAATGCTTCTGACATTTGATTTGCAATATCGAATAGTGATCTTTTTAACTTTTCATGTTCGTATATCTTTATTCAAAGATCCAAACTGTTCAATAATTCTCAATATAAATCACATGAGAATGTTCTCATAAGAATTGTAACTTCAAAACTTATAATAAGCACATTGCTAACTGATGGCTTAACATTTTTATGGTGATTTCACAATGATTGGTCTTTCGAATCCTTAAGATTCCATTTTTAAACAATTCATCAAACTCATTTTAAGTGTCAACATAATCTTCTATATGTTTCACTTTATAAATTTCAGGAGATGATCTTACCAAAGTTATCAAATTTGGGATGCCAAATCATCAAAATTATCAACTTACTATCGATGTGAGATTCTTTAATTCTCCTCTCGAGATGATAATACTTTATGTCCATCCATCTCGAATAGAATCCCACTTTAGCACCAATGACAAATCTAATTACCCATTATGTGTTAAGTATGATGTCTCAAATCCTTTTGATGCGGAAATTTTAATATCGTCTCTCAAGAAGATGATTTTTTCTTGATAACTCATCTTAAACCTTCCTCTTTTGGATCGATCATAATTAGGGTATAAATAAAGAACTTCATCTTCAGTGAGCTTATTCAACAAAAATGGTGATTTATCCATAGTATTTTCTCATGATGGTCTTTCTTTTAATTTTAAGACATGCATAAGTTGAAAAATTTCTAGTTTTCAACATAAATTCTCAATATCCTTGTTTCATCGGTTTACTATGCCACCACCATTTTTAATCTTTATATATACATGTCACCATCATGCGGTCCTTTAGAGCGTTAAACCTTTATGTTCTCTATGAACATTTTAACTCTTCTTAGAGCATTTTCTTCCATAAATATTTTCGTTCTCCTGGAACGTTTTTTCGCTCTTCTTGGGAGTTTAATTCTTACGCTCTTCAAGAGCGTTTTAGCTCTTCTTAGAGCATTTTCTTTTTCATAAATATTTTCGTTCTTCTAGAATGTTTCCTCCCTCTTTTTTAGCGTTTAACTCTTACACTCTTCAGAAATATTTTAGTCCTTCTTAGAGAATTTTGTATCTTTCTCTCATTCTTTAGAATATCAGCTATTCAAGGGTCGTACTTTTCTTCTTCAAGAACATTTTTACTTTTTGAGAGAGTTTAGCTCATCGTGAGGGATTCGTTCTTCTAGTTGTTACTATATAGGAGTTTTTCGGAAGTATTCAATTATTTTAATATTATTCAAGAGGGATAGTCTTTCCATATAATTTGCATAATAAAATAAAATAAAATAAAAAAA
The DNA here is from genome assembly GCA_900406275.1 of Anastatica hierochuntica. Classification (NCBI taxonomy): domain Eukaryota; kingdom Viridiplantae; phylum Streptophyta; class Magnoliopsida; order Brassicales; family Brassicaceae; genus Anastatica; species Anastatica hierochuntica. The sequence continues at coordinate 18,416 of OVAN01001166.1, read as the reverse complement.
TAAATTTAAAATACGAGGTGGCATAGTTGTCATATATGTGCATATAACATAATAAATTTAATTAAGATTAGCTTTGTGCGACGCCATAGCCACAATGTACATGACGGTTTAACCGCCCTGAGTTAGTAAATAACATAAATTAAATTTTAACTTTTCACGACAACATAACCGCCTTAAACTCGACGACATAGACACCTTGAATTAGTAAATACAATAAATTAAAAGTTAGCTTTGAGCAAAGGCCTAGCCGCCTTTATGCACGACGATATAGTCGTCTTGTGATAGCATATACATAATTAATTAAAGTTATATAGGGAAGGCGATGTCTGACTTCCCAAAAATAAATTTAAATAAACATAAATTAAATTTTATCTTATTTTGATATAGACGATTGAGACGTTCATATTGATAACATATTAAATATTTAAGCTATAATATAAATTAAATATATTTATATATGTGTTGGTGTATACGTATATATATTTTTCTACGACTTTGGTAAGAGAGAGGAGGAAATGATTAAGCGAAGAGTGTCTTTCTTTTTTCTTGTTTCTCATATCAGGTACAAGGAAGGTAAATGTTTATTTATAGGCAGAGGAAAAACAATAAAATAGCAGAGTATGCTGGTTAAAACTGACATGTTTACCACTGGTCAAGGATGCAATACAAGTCATCCCTAACTAGAGTTTGAACCTCAAAAATGCAATTGTTGTTTTTCTAATAAGCTAATTATATGTGAGCATCATCTTCAGTTTTGGTTTTGGCTTTAAAAGTTATTGGGCTGGCCCTGAGCCTATGATTGCCCTACTTAGCACACGATCCCAAGTAGTTAACTATAAAAAAGGGTAAAGTTCATCTTTTCCTCTATGTTTGATAAGGGTATTGGTAGGTTGTCAAGTTTGGTCGTTATTGATTCATCATCAGGCTACGGTCGGCTACGCTCCATCTTACCAAACTTAAATGTTTGACGTTAAAAATCTTGTATTGCTTTGTATAAGTCAATCACCATGTTATCATAGTCTTTAATGTTTATTATAATTTAGGGAAATTACCCTCAAGCTGTTACTTTCAAATTTATCATAACTAATCTAGATTCTATGAAATGTAATAATTTCATGATCATATTTACCCTTCTACCCTTGATTTTACAATTTTTTTTTTTGGGGGGGGGGAAAGACTTCTCAGTGCTCGCTATGGTATCGCCCTCTCCTTCTCTCTCTCTCCACAAGAGTACACGGAAAAAACTAGCAGAGTTTCTATGAATTCTATTTGGGATAAAAAAAATGGATATCTAAAGAGTAAATGTGATAAAATAAGAACTTGTTGAATCGAATGAAGAAATCCAAAGATTTGGGAGGGGAGAGAGAGAAAAAAATTGAGGAACACAGGAAAAATTCAATTTTTACTGCTGTGAATGGGTAGATGGAGAGCAGTTGCTGCTTGTCTTCTTCTTCTTTGTAATCAAAGGTTCAATTCTTCAAGTGACTTAAACTATTTACCTTTTTCATGTAGTTCGAAAGACCCATCGTTTGGTTTCCATCGAAACCCAATTTCCTATTGCTTTCTTTCCGGTAATTTCGGCATTTTCGTATCTAGTTACAATTTACATCATTGAATATAATCCTAGGTCGAGTGATGGAATAAATAAAGACGAAGAAAAAGGGAAAATGCATGTACAAGTCCATGATCTCTCCTTCAAAGTGTGGTTATTCGCTTCAATGCGAAATTTTTTTTTTCGCCAAGAAAAAGTTGAAATAGGTGGAAGGAGTTGAAATATTGCGATATAAAATATGAGAATTATGTTCTTTTCTCTAATGTTTGTGAGAATTTTACGTTGGCTTACTCAAATGGTGATGAAAATGATCGGTTTTCTCATCCAACTACATTTTTTTAGTTTGCCCAATGATTTTTCTTTCTTTTATTTTAGGGTTAAATGTTCAATTGTTCATTTATTCAAATGCATTATATGTGTTCTTCCACTTAAACCCGAGGTTCGTTTCGATTAGATTTGAGTAAAAATTTCTCCATACTCAAATCCTTTATGTGTTTTAAGATTCCAATATTTTGTTTTGTTTTGTTTTGTTTGTTTTGTGGGTGTGTAGAATGGAAAGTTTGTCTCATACTGTGTTGAAGATCAGACATAGCAGGTGAAGTAGTTTTCAAACTGTCATTGGGGTATTTATAAAGATCAATTTTCTTTGGTTACAGTACTTGTCATTAAAACCTCCATTTTGTTGGTCAATTTATCTTAAGTCAAATTAATAAGATTTGGATTGTCTTGAATGATGATTGGAAAATGTTAGTCAAGATGTAGTTAGATATAACTATTTGCTTAACTCAAACTCAGACACTGAGAAATGGACTTTCACAGCACAAACCTAAAAATTTTATGCTTTAGTTTTTAAACTGTTTGATTTGGCATTTGTCTTCAAATTAACTTCTAGTATAGATTTGGCAAGGTTGAGTAACATGAGTTGATATATTTATTCTTGATTTTGTGAAGATACTCAAGAACATGGGAGGGATATTGAAAGCCAGTGGTGTCGATTATTCCTTAGTGCGCGAAGACAAAAATAATGTAAAAATTATTGCTTTCTTCAAGAGGATTCTCATCAATATTAAAGTCTGAATCTAAAAAAAGGCGATCTCTTCTGGATTTTTCTCTTACAGTTTGGCTGATTTGAGTGACTTCAAAAATGTGAACGAGATATACCCCAATTGTGAATTATTTAGTGTTTATGCTTCATTCAAGGTGCATAATTACTTGTGGCATTGTTAGGAATTGTTGTTAACCATTTTTTGTGTTATGTTGCAGACTTTCCAACTCTTTCCGACACATCAAGCAGCCGCTTTGCCTCTAAATGCCAAATTTTGAGATGAGATGTATTGCNAGCCCCCCCCCCCCCCACACACACACACACAAAAGTCTTTTTTGTGTGTGGTTCAGGAAATGTCAAAACAAATAAGAGGGAACAATGATTTGGGGTTTATATCAAACACATTCTTAATCTATTGTTTCATTTTGCTAAGTTGCAATGCAAAATATCATGAGTATTGTCAAATATTAGGTTTGGTCGCAAAACACAAAGCCCCACCTAACTCAAGCTCAATATTGGGCTATGTCAAAATATTATGATATATCCGCAAGTTTTCAGAACGATGACAAAACAGAAAACCCATAGAAAATTATGGCCAATTCATGATAAAAGAACCCTTATTATTTTCTTGTTCTAAAATAGTTTATGGTTAATCGATACCCTTTCCTCAGTAAATACGTCAATGTCTAAATTTTCATGTTTTGTCTCATCTTTTTAATAATGTTGAATCTCTTAAATTATTCCATAGATAATTTCCTCAAAAAACTTACTCTCATTTGTCAAAAAAGTATAGTTTATTCATAAAATATTTCAATCATATTTATATGGAAGTACTTATATAGTATTTATGCTTTGTTTTCCTTTTAGCATGTTCAATAGCTTCGTCTACATTTTTACACTTTTCTTTAAAATGTAGAGATCTTGAGTCAAATCTATATAAAAAAATATATAACAATTCAATTTAGTTTTTTTGAATAATCGTAATCATAGCCCATTAAAGGTATTGAGATGATAAGGCTAATAAACTTGTCTTAGAGATTGACACGTTGAAATTTTCAAAATTCTAGATACCAAAGAGACAAATGATGAACGGGGGGAGGAGAAAGTAGATGAAGGATGGGAAGCGCAAGAAGAGAAGGAGAAAAGGCAAAAGGACGGTGAGAATGTTTTGTCATCGTTCTATGAGCAAACATTCCAATACTTTAATCTATGATTGGTCATCAGTGTGATTGCCAAACCTCAGAATGAGCAAAGATTTTGTGAAGTTTGAGAATTTTCAGTTTATTTGTTCAACATAAATCAATCATTAACACGAATCAAAGTTACAATTTCTGGTTTACTCAATCTCTAACCGACTTAGCATGAAGTCGGAAGGGACAATTCATAAGATAAGTCAATGAAGCCATCGATTAGAGTACCTAAATTTTGGGGACCTCTTTTAGTTAAAAATAATTTAGACTTATATATAAAAAGTTACGAACATTTTTCTGTTAAAACAAATTTGTTGGACTCTTTTAAACTATGTTTGTGGATTTTTGCTACCATATGCTTAAGTAAAACATATTGCTAAAAAATTTAAAATTCTAAATTTTCAATATTATTCTTTTGCTTCTACTATTTTCAATATCATACATAACTTTATTAAGTACATTGCTATATTTCAACAAAAAATATTAAGTGTACAATACTTTAGTAAGATTATTTTTTCATATAAACGATTTTTTATAATTTTTTTACAGAATTGGATATTGATTTTAAAATTATGCATAATTTTTTATATTACTACTACATATGACTTAACTAGTATAAATACGAAATTTATTTTTATTTTTCGCTTAAGGCATCCGAAATATCTACCGGTCGATCATATTAGCCGTCATGGCCACACTTTGAACTTTCAAGCTCAAAATATGTTTTATGATTTTAACAAAAACAAATGTTTTATGATCAAAATTATTGGACACAATCCAAAGAATAATCAAAAAATTATATTCTCAAAAAGTGAAACAACCAAACCCTAAACCAACGTTACATCTCTAAAATTCTCTTCATTCTCTCTCATATGAAGTTTTCAAACTAAATAAGAAATCTTCCGGCCGACAACCGCCGGACCGGTTATTACTTTTTGTTTTTTGTTTGTAAATGGATCTCGACGTTCTGCCATTGACTCTCCGACTTGTTCGGCTATATGTTCCGTTTATCGGAATCTTTTTTTATCGGAATCTTTTTCCGGCTTGTCCGGTTGGTTTCTAGCTTTTGTTTTTAGGATATTTGTTTGATAGCCTCTTACATCTTCCTCTCTGTTTAAATCAATTTCTTTATCTTAGTCTCTAAAAATCACTTACTCTGTCGGAGATGAGTTAAACTTGCTTTATTATCTCGTTTTAAACGAGTTTAAAGAAGGATCTTTAGGCCATTTGAAGCAAGTCTTCTCGAGAGCAAGAAATCGGTTCAGAGAGCAAGGTAAGGAGTTACTGATTTGGGCTTTGATGCAAAAGAGAGAGGACTAAAAAAAAGGCAGACGACCCTCACCGGAACAAGGAGATGAAGTTTCGCCCACCAAACAAGCGACTGAGCGACGAATCATGTGAGGAAAAGTTGCTACCAGAGATTACAGAGTAGCTTCCCGTAGATCTCTCGGCAGAGAGAGATACCGAGATTGATGTGACGTCTTTTCTTCTATGCTCAGTTTGATGGCCAACACCTGTCCATTATTACGTGTTTATCTTAGTGAAGAATCGAGAAACATTTTGTTTAATTGATTTTATCTTTTTTGGTTGGGTTAATTTGGACGGTAAAATCTGTATATTCAGCAAAACCGTTTGGGCCTTACTTAATAAAATGAATCTCCGACCAAAAATGAAAAAAAAAAACTCTCAAAAAGTGACTGGCGAAAAAAAAGAAGAAAAAATGATCCAGACAAATCTAGTTTTAGGTGATTAACCCTTATTAACATAGTTAATCACCTTATCACCCCGTAACTTTAAAATGAATAAACAAAACCCACCAAGGGTTTTTCTCGGAGGTTTAAACTATCTTCCAGATTCTCTCCTTCTTCTTCTTCTTCTTCAATCTCACTTGAAGTTGCGATCATGGTTGTCAAAAAGGCTAACAAAAGCTTATTGAGCTCAGTGCTTATTTCTCGGATAAGAAACACCGATACATCTTCAATTGCTTCCACCACCGCCGGTGACAGAGACATCGCCGCTACTTCTCAAGCCGTCAAAGAGCTTCTCACGTCCAAAAACTCTTCCTCTGATACCCTGCAAGGTTAGATTTTCTTAAGCTCCATTTCAATAATTGCGATTTTGAAAAATGTAATCTTGAGATTGAATCCTTTTTCAATTTGATAACTTTTTATTTTCAGTTTATCTGGGTAATGTTTAGAATTGGATTTTGATTTTGCAATGTGTATTTCAATTGTCTTGTGTGTAGATCTTGAGGAAACATCATTACCGAATCAAGTATCGAATTTGCTATATGGTATGTGTTTACCAAACTTGCTACCTCTTGTTGTTGTTTTAGTATCAATGGTCTTGATTCATTCTTAATTTCCATCATGTTTCGGTAGCCGCTACAGAGAAAAGCTCTTCGACTACGAATGTATTGAAGATACCAAGTTTTACCACTAAGATCCCTTTTGACATTTCGTTAAGATCGAAAGAGTTGTCGCGTGAAAGGAAAGAGAGACGTGTTTACAAGAAGAACGGTTTGTCACGGCGTTTCACAAAGATATTTAGAGATGCTACTCAGAAACTAGGCACAGAGGCTACGTTTGGTGCTTTCGGTAGGGTGGCGCAAGAAATGAGTGTAACAGAATACAGTGCGATGATTGAAGTTTACTTAGAGAACGCAGTGAGAAGCAACGACCTGGTATATGCTCTTGACCATATCGAGAAGGCTTATGAGCTTTTGAAGTCCATGAGAGATCGTGGATTCTCGATAGAGGAAAGTGTTTACGGCCCTCTTCTTGATTATTTAATCGATATGGATATGGTAGAGGAATTCCATAGTTTTAAGGATGTTGTTAGGGAGGCAAGTCCCAGCTCGGTTGATAGACTTGGTTACTATGAGATGCTTCTTTGGATCCAACTTGGCGATGGAGAGAAAATTGAGGATCTTTGCAGTACATTTTATGGTAATAATGGGGGAAGCTTATCAATCTTACAAGGTAAGGAATATTCAGTTTTGAGAAATCTGGTGTTTTGTGGCTCTCTTGTGCACTGGAAAAATTTAACCTTTTCGATTCTTCCAAACAGAGAATTATTTACTTGCACTATGTAAGAAAGACCAAAAGTACCATCTTCAGAGGCTCTTGGAGATTGTAGACATAACAAGTGTTCATTCATCGGACCTATTGACAAGCATATTTGGATACATTGGGAGGTTTTCATTGGATTCTGTTGCGACGAAGTTCCTCTCAGAAATAAGAGAAAGTAGTAAGTGTCCATTTGACATAAACCAAGAATTTTCTCGACATTGGCTTGTGGTACGGTTGCATGTTATGTTCGTAGCAAATCATTGTTATTCCATGTGTAATATGTTTTTCATTAACACGCGCAGATGAAGGAGAGAAGAACGTCTCAGAGCTCATCTCTATCTATTGTACTTGCGCCCCAAGTCCGACGGTAAGGACTTCTCATGAATGTTACTGCCAAAACTAGTGTTTTAAAGGTCTTTGTTTAGATAATAATTGATACTTCCTAATTTTCATGTTCTCACTTATCTTCGACAATTAAAGGTTGAAGATACCATCTTGAAGTTCAACAAGATGCATGAAGAACTCAATGTTATACCCTCATCTACATCATACGAGAAGCTTGTTAAGTATTGCTGTAACTCGAATGAGGTAGTTGGTGTGTTTTTTATAACTATTTTGCTTTATTTCTTGTTCTCGCAAATGATTATTTCCTCCTTGCCGCAGGTGGTCACTGCTCTTGATCTAGTTGAGAAAATAGGCGAAGCAGGTCTGATGATATCGGCAGATATTCTAGATTCATTGTTGCATGCCATTGATGAAGTTCTTGAGTTTAATTTGGTACGCATTCTTTTTTAGCTTCAACTTATATCAGGCAAGCTACTGAGAAAATGAACTCAGATTCCTTTCAAAAAAGTTTTACTCTAACTTCGTCATCTTTTTCCATCACATAAAACAACTAAAACCGATGTTCACTGATTTGCTCTTGCGAGATTACCATCAGAATCTTCCTTATACGTCTGTTCTTATCTTAAATGAAGTTTGGGAACTACTTCATACTTTTACTGTTTTAGGTTCGAAGAATCCATTCAATCATGTGCATGAAGAGTGTGAAACCGAATAGTGAGAACTTCAGGAGCATTATACGTTTGTGCACAAGAATCAAAGATGTAACGTCCATTCTACTTTTTTCAGCTTCTTTATATCCGTAACCTGAAAGATATTACAAATGTGGACTTGTATGTGCTGTTTCTTACAGATGCTGCTTCTTTTGTTTTTCTAAACAAAAAAGTTTGCTCTTAATCTTTTGGTGTTATGTGCAGTTTGAAGGTGCATATTATATGCTTGGTTATTTGAAGAACTTTAATTTGGAACCAAACTCTAGCATGTTCAATTGTATATTGGCTGCATATTTTCGGGAGGTAATAGCTCAAGTCCCCATTTATGTTTGCAAACTCTGACCTGATGGGCTGTTCATGTTTTTGTGAGTTCCCCAACGTCTCTTAAATCGTTTTCAGCTGATTCTTTTGTATGTTTTCAAAGAAAAATGTGAGCAGGGCGTTAATGGTCGTCGAGCAAATGAAGGAAGCTGGCGTTAAACCAGATTCCATAACTTTTGGCTATCTAATAAACAACTGTACCCAGGAGGATGCTATTACTAAGGTAACATTCAAAACTTTCTCTCTCTTCTCTCTCTCATTTGTTGTGAGTAAGAAATATATTTTCGTTTTTAAGTACTACGAGGAGATGAAGCAAGCAGGAGTTCAAGTTACTAAGCGAGTTTACATGTCCCTGATAGATGCATATGCAGCATCTGGGCAGTTTGAGAAGGCAAAACAGGTAAGCATGCATACTCTTTGTTTCTTTGTAAGATCTCGAAAGCGTTATATATTTACGTAATTAGAGTAAGAGCTCAAATTATCACTCTATCATAGGTACTCTTAGACCCAGATGTTCCGTCTGGAAACCAAGATGAGCTGAAAAGCGTGCTTATCTCGGCTCTTGCGTCGCATGGGAAAAGGACGGATGCTTTGAGTATATATGAAGAAATGAAGAAAGCCAAATGCCAAGTAGAGCCAAGATCGATTATATCTCTTATAGTAAGTATCCACTTTCAGTCACACCTTTTGTATCATAAATGACTGATTGATAAGTGATGTGATCATCTCTGTAGGAATACTCTGATTTTTTTTTGGGTCACGACTCTGATTTTTTTTTTTCTTTTTTTCACCAGGAATACTCTGATTCAAAGGCAGAGTTAAGTACTCTGGTTCAACTGGCTAATGACCTGCAAGATGATAATAGTTGGATAGATGGTTTTTTCAGAATGCTCTTGTTCGCTGTGCGCAATAAAAAGTCGAGGTACAGTAAAGCACCCATTCTCGATAGTTTGATGTACATCATTCGTTGAATGTCTCATGCTTGATTTTCTCCTTTTGTTATAGCAATATTCTTGATTTGCTGAAGCAGAACAAGTTGCAGCTGTCCAAGGATGACATTCCTGTGGAATTTCATTTTGACGAGGTTTGGTTCTGTTTCTCTCATATTTTTCTGAAAGCTTGTTCATGTTGTCATCTAAGATAACCTCGAGATCACTCCACTAAGTGTAAAACTTCACATTCGATGTTCTTGGATCATCGTGGAGTCTTTCTATGAAGACATCTTTCTTATGAGAATTGAATGAAACATTTTTGGTGTACCAGTGAAGTTTGATTGTACATCACTAAGCAAGAACATTAGTTAGAAGAACCATCGAACTCGAGTCTCTAGCTATCTTCTCTTATATTGAATTAGTCTAAGTGCGTTAAGCCTCTCATTTACTGTTTGAATCAGGTGTTTTGGGCGATTGCAGAGACAGAGCCAACTGATGTGAAGCTAGGAATGGATTTGCTAAGATTCATGAAAGATGAACTTGGGTTTGTTCCTTCAAGAAAATGTCTAGACTTTCTCTTACATGCTTGTGTCAGTGCCAAGGACATGGAGAGTGGTCTCTTGGTGTGGAGAGAGTACGGATCAGCAGCACTTCCTTGCAACGTCCTCAGCTTTCTGAGGCAAGCCATTCTTTTTCACCTTTTTGATTCGTAATTGGTTTCTTTTCTAAGACACTAAAGATTTGGGGAAAAGCAAAAGAAGATTTGTGTAGAAAATACAGAAAACAAGTCATATCTTTTACCACCATTGGCACAAAAAGAGTTCCAAATTTCAAGGTTAACACTAGGGTTACGGTTTGTGGGTTGCATTAGTGTCAGGAAAAGGCTGTTGTTTCCGATGAGTAGATCGTCAGTTTTTCAAGAGATCAAGGGATTTAAAGGTTTCTGGTCTATGGTTTGCAGGATGTATCAGGTTCTACTGGCTGCAGGGGATTCTGAAGGTGCCAAGACAATAGTATCACAAATTCCAGATGATGATAAAGATGTACAACAGATCATCAAAGAAAGCCAGTTTGTATATTCTCAAACACCCGAAAAGAAGAAATCCAAAAAGAAAAAGATTGTTCTCCCAACAAAGTAGGAAAAGATTGTAATTTCTATGCAAGATCTCAGATTTTATCCTCACATGATTTAGCTTAAGTTTACTTTTCATCCTAAAGTTTCTTGAAACATGCAGACAAAAGATTGCTTGACTCTGCACAAGTCTTGAGCTGAGAGGAAAAGGATTAGGAGATAGGACTAATCAACTAAGTAATTTGCAGCTCAACTCCAGCCGGTTATTTGCTGCAGCTCATGATTGAACCTTGACTCTACGGTTGCATCAGATTGGGGTCCGACTACTAAGATCTGCATTGTTTTCGAAACCGTTGAAACTTGCAAAGGCTTGAAGAGTTTCAGCTTTGGATCTCAATTTATGGACTGAGCATCTCTTAAGAAATGTGACAGATACATAAGATCATACTAATGTGACCAACATGCTGGATCAATGATGGATGCTTTGAGATTGTAATCGGACAAGTCGAAAGAAAGTGTAAGGTTACAATTATGGTTTTACAGTTGTGAGCTAACTTCTGTTCCTTCCGAACCTGAAACACAATTGTAGCCGAACCAAATCATACAATTTTCTGAATGAGCTATGTTAAAACATTTTCATTCAAGCTTCTTCATGTTCAAGCAACTGTCCAAATAACTCTTGGAGTTGCTTTAGTTCTTTCTCTGCCAACAAACAAGGTCGCACTACTATAGACCAGCGCAATGTCAGAAGCATTTGCAAGAAAATGGAGGAGAAAGAAAAACCAAACAATGGAAGTAGAACCACCTAAAGGTGTCTCTACATTTAACCCCTAGCATCACGGCAGCAAGAAAGTATACACATTGTAGACTGAAAGTCGTTAACCGGATAATGCATCTGCTACATTCACATTAAAAATTCTACCTGCAGCCTCTAATTGCTTTTGTTCATGACCGATCACATTGTTGTCCACCTGTAAGTAAAGACAGCAGAGAAGCAAAACATGCAAAGACGTCGGACAAATACAAGTACCGGATTCAGGAAAAAAATCGAATACTATGCTATGGGAAATGACAATCGGTTTATTTCAAATAAATTCAATAATTGTAAACCGAGTTTGTTAAACCGGTATTTGGTTAATTAAGTACTATGTAAAGACAAATTGGATTTTGGAAAATATTCATTCGGCAACAAATATTATCTCCTTCTCTCTTTCTTATTTGTTTCCCCTCTGTGTACCATCACCATCGTCATAGCCTCTGAACCTCCGTACTTTGGTGTGGTCCCTCTTCCTTTTGACCATTTCTTAGGCGGTGGATTCACCTTTCTTAGGGTTTTTGGTAAGCCACTAGAAAGGAATCACTATAAAGCTTATCCTCTGTCTCATTTGGTATCAGAGCGCCGTCCGACCCTTTGGACTTGCGAAAATGGTTGATACAAGGCAGACATCGTTGATTGAGCTGAACAAAAAGCTTGAAGACATGGCTCTTCTTCAATCTCAGCAAACCGAAGAACAAACAAAACATGGATTCGTTAAGAGAAGATGTGAGTACCTTGAAGACCATCACCTCTCAATACTTTTCTCAAAACCCGAATCCGTCGAATCAACAGCGAGATCCGAGTACTTCATCATCCCAACCACCACCGACTTCACCGATGGTTCCCCAGCTCTCTCAACCACCAGATCCACCAGATCTGAGAGCGTTGAACGAAAAATCGGGTGGCCAACGAGCTTCGGATACAAGTCACGTTTCCTTGCTACCTAACGAGATGCTCACTCGCCTGACAAAAATTGGTTTCCCTGTCTTTGATGGTTCGTTGATAAAAGAATGGATCTATAAGTGTGAGCAGTTCTTTCTGCTCGACAACACTCCTCTTGAGCTAAAAGTTCGTCTTACAGCTCTACACCTGACTGGGAAAGCCTTACAATGGCATCATAACTACATGGCAAACATGTACGACGTGTTACCCACTTGGCCAGACTATATCATCGCCATATCTGCGAGATTTGGTGGGATGTATGATGACCCTTTATCTGAGTTGGTAGAAGTGAAGCAAGCTGGTGACACCATAGAGGTGTACTTGGAGAAGTTTGAGTGTGTTTTGACGAGGATTATCTTATCTGCATCTCACGCCCTTAGTATTTTTCTCACAAATATGAACCCACATCTCTCTTATCATGTCCGACAGTTCAATGTCATCACCGTAGCCGAAGCAGCTCGTATAGCCTCCCTTTATGAAAACTCCCTCCTCCATACCCCCTCAAAACCCCCTCGAGCTCCCTTCAATCCATACCCAAAGATATCTCCTATAAACCACTACCAGAAAAGCCTAAACACTACCCCCCTTTTATCATCTCCACCAGAAAAGCCACCTGCTCCTAGACAGCCTTACTACCCTAAAGTACCCACTGAAAAACAGCCCAGAAAATACACCTACCCTGAGATTCAGGATAGAAGAGCTAAGGATCTCTGTATGTTTTGCGATGAACCTTATACTCCAGGTCATCACCTGAAACACAAGAAGTCTCAGATCTTTGTGTTAGATGGAGAAGAAGAAGAGGAGTTCTTTTTTTTTTTTCATCAAGAAGAAGAGGAGTTCTTTGAAGCTGAAAATGGTGAAGAACAAGAAGTGGCTGTAGAACCAATGGATCAATCACCATTTATTTCTGTTAATGCACTGGATGGTTCCACAACCTTCAACTGTATGCGTGTTCTTGGCTACCATGGGAAGAAGAATCTACATATTTTGTTAGATCCGGGGAGTACCCACAATTTTCTTGACATTCGAGTTGCTAATGAATTGGGGTGTCTTCTGGAATTTACAAAGCCTATGCCTATTTCAGCAGTTAATGGGAACACTCTCATCACTAAATCTAAGTGTGCAACTTTTTCTTGGACAATGCAAAGTTATACATTCACTACTGAAATCAGGACTCTTCCCTTGGATTGTTGTGACTTAGTGTTGGGTATACAATGGTTGGCCACACTTGGACCTATTCTTTGGGACTTCTCCAACCTCAGAATGGAGTTCAACTTTGCTGGGAAGAAGCATGTACTCAGAGGGGTAACTAAGTTGGGTTGCAAGCTGATTAAAGGTAACAGTCTCAACAAGTTACTAGCACATGGTCCTCAAATCGCTTTTCTACAAGCCCATGAAACTCATTCAGAGACTGCTACAACTTCTTTCGACCCTGATGCATTTTTCTCTCACATCAATGCCACTCCAAATGAGCTTTCTACTGATCCCTCTTTGAGATACTTGCTGGATGCCTTTGCGGATCTGTTTGAAGTGCCCACTGTTTTACCTCCTTTTCGTCCAGGCTTTGACCATAAAATCCCTTTGGAATCAGGTGCTAATCCAGTGAACTTTTGCCCTTACAGGTATTATTCTCTCCAAAAGGATATCATTGATAAGATGCTGAAAGATTACTTGGAACACGGAATTGTACAGAGTAGCACCAGTCCTTATGGCTCCCAGGTGGTTCTAGTCAAGAAAAAAATGGTACTTGGCGACTATGTGTTGACTTCCGGGGTCTCAACAAGCAGACAATTAAAGAAAAATACTCGATTCCCTTGCTAGAAGACTTATTGGATGAGCTTGGTGGGGCAAGGTACTTCTCTACACTTGATTTAAGGGTTGGTTTTCACCAAATCAGAATATCACCTGAGGATATCTATAAAACTTTCAAGACACACTCCGGGCATTATGAATTTCTAGTCATGCCTTTTGGCTTGACCAACGTACCATGTACCTTCCAAAGCCTGATGAATGATGTTTTTCAGTCTGTAGCAAGGAAGTTCCTACTGGTTTTCTTTGATGACATTCTTGTCTACCTCCAAAGTTGGGAGGAACATTTGGAACACTTAGCAGTGGTATTCTCTATCCTCCGAGAGCACCAGTTGTACCTCAAGTCTTCCGAATGTATTTTTGGTGCTACTGTTATTAAGTATTTGGGTCATTTCATATCCTCTGAAGGTGTAAGTACCGACCCCAAGAAGATTGAATCTATCAAACAGTGGCCTATCCCTACAAATCAAAAGCAGTTAAGAAGTTTTCTAAGTCTGGCAAATTATTATAGACGCTTCATCAAGGGATACAGTGTGGTTGCTAGGCCTTTGACACTATTACTCAAGAAGGATGGGTTTTCGTGTTCCTCTGAAGCTACGACTTCCTTTGAAGATCTCAAGGAGGCTCTCACTTCTTCTCTAGTGTTAGCCCTCCCTGATTTTGACAAGACATTCGTAGTAGAAACAAATGCATCTAATAAGGGAATCAGTGCAATTTTGATGCAAGAAAATCACCCCATCTGTTTCATTAGCAGAGCATTAGGCCCTCGCCACCAAGCACTCTTTGTCTATGAAAAAGAATTAATGGATGTGGTACATGCGGTTCAAGTCTGGAATGCCTATCTTGCTCACAGACCTTTTGTCATCAAGACTGATCAGAAAAGTCTGAAATACTTGATGGAGTAGAAGATTAGTACCCCATTACAGCATATGTGGTTGTCGAAGCTTATGGGATACAACTTTGAGATACAATATAAGCAAGGGAAAGATAATTATGCAGTTGATGCACTTTCTCATGTAACAGGTTTTCCACTCTTACACATTACTCTTTCTTAAGCTCACCAGGGTTTTTATGATTCTATCAGGTTGTTGTGGTAGACTGATAATCACCTGAAAAAGATTATTGAAGATATTCAAGTCAAGCCTTCTTCTCATTCATCATTCACCTATGTTAATGATGAGCTAAGAAGGAAAGGCAAATTGGTTATTGGCAATGAACCTGCGGTGAAGTTGCACATCTTTAAGTGGCTTCACGATTCTGCGCTTGGTGGTCACTCTGGGAGAGACGCAACATTACACCGCATCAAAACACTGTTCTATTGGCCTAAGATGACTTTGGAAGTTTAGAATTACGTAAGGAACTGCTCCACGTGCCAATGGAACAAATATGACTTGGCTGCCAAACCAGGTCTCCTTCAGCCTCTCCTGGTTCTAAAAGGTGTTTGGGAGTCGGTAAGTCTGGATTTTATAGAGGGATTACCTCCATCTCATGGTAAGCATTGCATAATGGTGGTCATTGATCGGCTGAGTAAAAATGCACACTTCCTGCCTCTTTCCCACCCTTTTAAAGCCATAGATGTTGCTCAAGCCTACTTAGACAACATCTTTAAGCTCCATGGGATGCCTAATGATATGATAAGTGATAAAGATCCTACTTTCCTTAGCGAAGTTTGGCAAGAACTTTTCAGATCACAAGGGGTATCGGTTAAACACTCAACAGCTTACCATCCTCAAACCGACGGTCAAACCGAGGTAACAAATAAGACTCTTGAGACATTTCCGTTGTATGGCTGCTGATACACCAAGCTCTTGGTCTAAATGGTTGCCTCTAGCTGAATGGTGGTATAACACAACATATCACTCAGCTATTCGGTCTACCCCTTATGAAATTGTTTATGGCCAACCTCCTCCAACTCACTGACCATATTCCTTCGCGAGAGTAAATCTCTGGTGGTTGATGGAAGCCTGCGCAAAAGAGAAGAAATCATCAATCTCCTCAAGTTTCATCTCCTCTAAGCTCAAAACAGGATGAAATAACACGCAGACCTTCATCGCTCTGACAAAAACTTCACAGTTGGTGATTATGTCTATCAAAAGTTGCAACCATGCAGACAACATTCTCTGAAAACCAAGAAGGTACCCCATAAACTCTCTCCTCGATTTTATGGCCCTTATCATGTTAGCGAATGTGTTGGTATTGTTGCGTATAAGTTGAAATTGCCTGTTGGGGCAGCCATACACAACGTTTTTCATCTCAACCAACTGAAGGTATGCCCAAACCCCCTAACTACAACACCTCCTATTCCTCAATACTTGACTGATGTGTTGGTTTTGGGTTCCCGTTTTCAAACCTCGATTCCGGGTTTGTTCTTTGTTGTTTGCTTGAGGACAAGCAAAGGAAAAGTCTGGGATGTTGATGTACATACAATTTCATGCATATTTAAGAGTGTTTTAGCTTAGTTTTCATTCATATTTAGGTTGTGAGTAAGCATATTAGCCTTAGAATGCATCATTTAGAGTCTTGAGTCTAGTTTAGGTTCATATTGCATTTTGCATTCATCTTTCTTGCATTTGTAGGAACAATCTTGGAGAGCACTTTGAGAGCTAGAAGTATAGGCTAGAAGTATTGGGACAAGATGAGATCAAACAAGATAGCAAAGAGGAGCTAAAAGCCATCAAAAAACTGCCCAAGTAGGCAGCCATCGACCACATGGATGTGGTCGATGGCCAGCAACCTAAAGTCGATGGCCAGCAACCCAGGCAGCAAATGGCGCCTCCTCCACTGGAGGTTGCCAGCCATCGACCGTGGGTTAGCTCCCATCGACCAGATGGGTCGATGGCTGGCAACCTCAGCCTTAAAAATCCCATTTTTTCATTCTATGAACACCCTTAGACCTATTTTAGAGAGAGTATTCATTTTCTAAGTCAAGAACACATTTTTACAACTCAAAAACTTGTATTTTCTCTTGATCTTGAAGATCAAGAGTTTCTCTTTTAAGTTTGGATTTTGGATCAACATCTATCTTATTCTATGAAATATATCTTTCTATCTTCATCTCTTTTCTTTTTCTCTTCAATGTTGTGCGAGTAGATCTCTTTGATGGAACCATAGATGTCTAGACCTACTTAGATTAGGCTATGATTTGGTGTTAAGAATAGTTAATACTAAGTTTCCTAAGGATTTGGAGTGCTTAATGCTAGGTTTTAGAGTAACTAACTAAGATCTAGACTAGTATGCATTTTATAGCTCGAGAGGTGTTCGATAATTAATTAACTAATTAATCTCGTGCTATAAAAGCCAAGGAACGTCAATAAATTTTCCTAACCCTTACAAAAATCTCAAAATCCTATGAATCTGCTGCTTCAGCTCTTGTGATTATTTACTATATTGGCTATGAATTCGTTGGCTCTCCCACTCTCCAATTCAGGTTCCAATGACGATTTTGGCTTCGATTTCAACGAAGCTAATTACTCCGACCGTCTTCTGCGTCTCGAGATCACTCATGGCGGCGGCGTCAAATCTAGTTGTTCACGCGATGGTTATGGCTGTTGTGTTAGGGTTCGCAAACGCAGTAGAGAGGATGACGTGAATCATACCCCCGGTTCGTTCATATTCTCTTTTTTATCCAAAAATCTTTGTCTTTTTGGATGGTAATTGGTTATTATCTATAATCGAGAACTCAGTAGGCGCTGCTCGCCTCGCATAACTAGGCGCAATTTATACGATTTTAATGATTATAATAGATTTTTGACTATTTTAGTGGTCTTTAGTTAAAAATCTAATCGATAAGTGCGGAAGTTAATCGGTTTTAAAACATAGTTAATTATGTTTCATGGGTTGGTTCTGCTATTGTGTTTAAGAGAATATTTGTTTCATTGACAGCTACTAATCGGTTTGCAACAAAACTAGTTGTTCAAGCTTTGAATTTCCAATCAGAATCGTCAGACGAACAACGACGGATTTTAGCCATCAAACTATCTGCCTCACATTACCACTGGTCTGTAGGACGAGCTTACACATGCAGACCCAACAAAAGTGTGGTATTCGAGGTTCCTCATCACCAATGCATTGTTTACTGGGACTTGACAAGCAAAGAATGCAAGAGTCTTTATCCTTTGAAATGTATACAATCTCAAACATTTGACACGAGTTCTATCTATTATCTAAAGCCTACATGGACCAGACAAGCTCGACTCACTATTTGGGATTGTATATTGTTATGCAAAGGGAAGGGTCGGTGAGTTTGGCTGTGGACTACCAGTTTGCAGTGAGGTTGAAGGCAACGAAGGAATTTGTAACACCCGTCTCATTCTCTCCCGAAAACGGCGTGTCACTTACCCTAACTTGCAACTCAAGTAACTCCACATAACTAGTAATCCTCTTGATTAATAATAAACTNACTCCACATAACTAATAATCCACTTGATTAATAATAAACCAAACTAATAAAAACCAGGATTCCAATAAACCGAAATAAACCGAGTTGAAACCGCATAAATAAATAAAATAAATTATATTTCAAAAATAAATAAAACCCAAAAACAACACCAGTCTCGTTTAGCTCATCCGACTACTCGTTAGCCACACCTGGAAGAAGGGAAAAGAGGGGT
>OVAN01001165.1:0-44244 GCA_900406275.1 Anastatica hierochuntica | reverse complement strand
ATATATATATATATATATATATATATACTCAAATTATTTTTTCTAATTTTTAATTTTAAAAAAATGTTTAGTTAGAAGTTTGTATCGGATGCATGTGTTATTTCTAACCTGATTGTTATTATTTGCTTTAAATTGACTTAATTTTATAAAATTTTAATTTATATACCTTTTAATTGATAAAATTTAATTTATGGAGATACATTTTACTCAAATTATTTTTTTCAAATTTTTTAATTTAAAAACAAGATTTAATTACGGATACAAACTTATTTAGAAATCTGCAAATAAAGTCTACTGACTCCGTTTCAGACTTCTAGAGAGTATAAGAGTGATTGTCTCTTCTACTTTTTTGTTTGGTCACAAAGGTCTTGAATGTAAATTTTTTACCCAAAAATTAGTTTTATCTAAAAAATATATTTTAATTTATTTTCAATTTTAAATATTTGTTTTAGAATATATTCGACAATTTTTTCAAAAACTAATACTTATTGACTTGTTTTCGTAGTACGATTTATTCGTAGATATTTTGTTTCATTGTATAATTATATCCCTATACCCTATGCCATTATTGGTAGATAAGTGGTCATTGGCTGGACAGCACCAAAGCCTCAAAATCTTTGATAGGTCTTCTTAGTGGCAATGCAAAGACGCATTAGTAAGTGTTTTCTTTTGTTAGTAGTCTCTTACCAAAATCTTTTTTTAATATATATATATTTTATATTCATAATGATTTGGTACCAAAGTTTCGTTCATTAAAATACTAATTGCTTGATATCAACTTTCTAGAAGTGAGCTCTCTTTGAGAAAATAGCTAAGGTCTTTGATAAATGCATTTAATGGAACGATAAATATTTACATTTTTCTATTCATATAATGTATTTTTATGTTGTGGCAGTAGAATTGGTGATCGAATCAACTTGTCTTACTAACTTAAAAACTTGAGTTTACATACACAACTTCTCAAGACTCAGACGTATAAAACCCTAAACCCCCTAAATATTAGGAAGATAGAAACTTATCTAAAACTGTGTACTTATCTAAAACCCTAAACCCCCATAAATATAAACTTATATCTTATATGTTGTACTTATCGCTAATACTCTCCCTCAACATGGAGCGGGAAGACTCTGTACGCCATCTTAAACAAATTATGATAAAACTGTGAACGTCCCAAAGCCTTTGTGAGTATGTCAGCAAGTTGATCCTCAATTCGAACATGACATGTGATGATGACCTTAGCTTTGATCGCATCACGCACATAATGATAGTCTTACTCGATATGTTTGGTTCTTTTATTTAAAATCGGATTCGCAATGATGTGAAGAGCCGCCTTACTATCAAAATAGAACCATATAGGCTGTAGTTGCTCGAACCTCAATCCTTTGAGAATATCACGCACCCATTTGACCTCATGAAGAGCAACGACCATATAGCGATACTTAGCTTCAGCAGATGAATGAGAAATAGTGTCATGTTCCTTGGTCTTCCACGAGATAGGCAAGCCACCAAACAAGAACACATAGGCACTGAAAGAACGTCTAGTAAGTGGAAAAGCTGCCTAATCTGAATCACGGAAGACGAAAAGCGTCAAGTCATTGACCGACTTAAGTATAATACCTTGCGACGGTGATCCCTTCGAAAATCGGATGACTCACAAGGCACCATACCAGTGTGTTTCTCGTGGCACCTGCATGAATTAAAAAAGA
Source organism: Anastatica hierochuntica (assembly GCA_900406275.1). Classification (NCBI taxonomy): domain Eukaryota; kingdom Viridiplantae; phylum Streptophyta; class Magnoliopsida; order Brassicales; family Brassicaceae; genus Anastatica; species Anastatica hierochuntica. The sequence continues at coordinate 42,538 of OVAN01001165.1, read as the reverse complement.
ACATGAACAGAGTAACTTAGCTCAGGACGTGCGTGGGTAAGGTATATCAGACGACCAACTAGCCGACGATACGCAATCGGATGCGCCAGCACAGGACCATCGTCGACTGCTATGTTATGGTTTGGCTTAAGCGCCGTAGAGTTTAATCTATTGTTGCCAAGATCATAGTTCGAAATAATGTCCAACGCATACTTTCGTTGCGTCAAATAGAACCCATCTGCACCACGACTAACTTCAATGCCTAAAAAATATTTGAATTTTCCGAGGTCCTTCATCGAGAAACATTTACTCAAATATTCTTTAAACTTTTGAACCATATGCACATCATTGCCAGTGATAATGAGATCATCAACATTAATAAGAACTCTTATCTTCATACCTTTATGAGAGTACGAGTAGAGAGAATAATCATCATAACTCTAAATAAAACCGAACTTAAGCAAGGCATTAGAGAGCTTGTGAAACCAGCAGCGAGGTGCCTGCTTAAGTCCATAAAGAGACTTGCGCAGACGACATACTTTACCAGGATGAGTATGACGAAAACTTGGAGGAAGCGGCATATATACTTCTTCTTCAATATCTCCATGAAAAAATGCATTATCGACATCCATTTGATATACCTCCCATTCATTTGCAGCAACAAGACGAAGAAGAGCATGAATTGTCGTCATTTTAATGACTGGCACAAACGTTTCATTGTAGTTTTCTCCAGCCACTTGTTTGTTTTCTTGAGCAACAATACGAGCCTTGTACCTAGAGATGTTAAAATGGGCTACCTGTCCCCATATAGACCCATCCCATTTAGACTCATCCCCATTTAGACCCATATCCATTAATATCCGTTTAGTTTTAAGGTCTATTAGGGTTTGCACATTTAGACCCATATATATTACACATACCCATTTAGACCCTTTTAAACTCACTTAATTCATATAAACTTTATATAATTTAAGAATATTTATTTTATTTATTTTATTTTTATCCATTATACATACGATTCCGTATTTTCCGTTTGTAATACAATTATGCGTTTACCCGACTAAAACTTAATTTCACGTTTTTCTCGCCCAAAANACTAAAACTTATTTTCACGTTTTTCTCCCCCAAACCGCGGTTCCGCTTTTCCCCGCCAAAAAATGGGTTCCGCGTTTTTCCGCCAAAAATGCGGTTCCGCGTTTCCCCGCCAAAAACGCGGTTCCGTGTTTCCTCGCCAAAAACGCGGTTCCGCGTTTTCCCGCCAAAAATGTGGTTTCGCGTTTTCCCGCCAAAAACGCGGTTTCGCGTTTTCCCGCCAAAAACGCGGTTCCGCGTTTCCCTGCCAAAAACGCGTTTCCCCGCCAAAAACGCGGTTCCGCGTTTCCCCGCCAAAAACGGGGTTCCGCGTTTCCCCGCCAAAAACGCGGTTACGCGTTTCCCCGCCAAAAACGCGGTTACGCGTTTCCCCGCCAAAAACGCGGTTCCGCGTTTCCCCGCCAAAAACGCGGTTCCGCGTTTTCCCTCCAAAAACGCGGTTCCGAGTTTTTCCGCCAAAAACGCGGTTCCGCGTTTTCCCCTAGAAACGCGGTTCCGCGTTTTATGCCATAGACGTGATTCCGTGTTTTCCTGCAAAAGAAAACGATTTCGAGTTTTTCTGCCAAAAACGTGTTTCAACATTTTTTGGAAAATGTGATTATCTGTTTTCTGTTAAGTCCGGTTCCGTGTTTTCTTGCCAAAAAACGTGATTTGTTTTTTTCAAGAAAAAAGTTTAAAGTTAAAGAAGTTGTCTCTAGAACATTTTTCTTCGTAAAACGAATGTGTTTCAGAAAGAAAATATAAAAATCTATAGTTTTGTTTATATATGGATTTTCTAAACATTTTTAAAATATTATATATATATGGGTTTAATAGGGTACCCGTCTACTTATGTTTAAAACCCTTTTAATAAACGGGTTTTAAAGGGTTAACCCATTTAAACCCTTTTCTTAATGGGTACACAAGGGCATTTAAAAATGAGTAAAAACCCTTGCAAGCCCACGAACTAATACCCATATTAATATCTCTACTTGTACCTATCAATTGTCCCATCAGAATTGTATTTGGTTTTGTAAACCCATTGACTTCCGATTGTCAACTTTCCTGGAGGAAGATCAATAATGTCCCAAGTACCACTGTCTTCAAGAGCTTATAAGCTTAACGTCATGTTTTGTATTTCGATTTAAGAGTTAAAGAACACAAGATAATAAAACAATCCCTCTCTTTATTAACTTTGAAACTTTCTCAAAACAAAGTTCTCAAAACCCACACAAGTCATAGCTCGACTTATTTATATGTTTAGAGCAAATTCTAAATCAATTAGGAAAAGCCTTATTTAGATAACTCCTAAATATCTTTAATCCTAACTCTAGTTGTAATCCATATCTCGGATTACTTGCTCCCTAAGCCACCTTTGGTTTAATCTGGTTCAAGTTTATTCTAACATTTTCCCCCTTAAGCTTGAAGTCGGTATTTGCTGAATCTTCTACTCCAATGAGATCTCTCATTTTTCTGAACTTGACTCTCCCAAGTGTTTTTGTCAGTATGTCAGCTCTTTGTTCATTTCCTGGAACATGAACCACCTCAATCTGCTCATTCTCAACGCATTCACGAATGAAATGATACCGCCTATGTATGTGTTTACTCCTTCCGTGAAACACCAAATTCTTGGTTAATGTAATTGTAGACTTGTTATCAACGAAAATCTTGACCCTCTCATTTTTCTCTTTCGTGATCTCCCTTAGTAGCTCCTGCAGCCATATTGCTTGTTTAGCAGCTTCTGTAGCTGCCATAAACTCAACCTCGCAACTTGACAATGCCATAGTCTCTTGTTTTTTAGAACACTAAGTGATCAGACTTTTGTTTAGATAGAAGATATGTTCTGTGGTGCTTCTACCATCGTCTAGATCCACATTGTCACTACTGCCACTATAACCTACAAGTTCCAAACCATTCGACTTTGTAAAGGTTAGACAAAGAGAGAGAGTGCCTTTCAAATACCTTAGTACTTGTTTCAAAGCTGCTCCATGTGATAGTTTTGGCTCTTGCATATATCTACTAAGAACTCCTACACTATATGATAGATCGGGGCGAGTGTGTAGGAGGTATCTCAGGCGTCCAATGTGCCTTCTATAAGTCTTTTCATCCACGCCTTCCTCGTCTTGTGCTTTGCACAATTTAGTACCAGGGTCCATTAGCACTTGTACTGCATTACAATCAATCATGCATGCTTCCTCCATAATTATCCTCGCATATCTCTCTTGACTTAGAGTGATTCCCTTCTCATGTTATTTGACCTCAATGCCTAAGTAATAAGTTAATCTTCCCAGATCACTCATTTCAAATCTTGCAGACATGCTCCTTCTAAACTCAAATATATGCTCAATGTTCGACCCTGTAACAAGAAGATCGTTAACATAAACCGCCACAAGGAGCACATGCTCGTCACTTTGCCGTCGATACAGCGTCGGTTCCTTTGAGAATTTTACAAATTTCAGCTCGCCAAGTACTTGATTCAGCTTCTCATTCCATGTCCGAGGAGCTTGTCTTAAACCGTAAAGAGCTTTATTCAACTTGTACACTTTACTTTCTTGTCCTTTGATCTCAAACCCTTCTGGTTGTGTGACATAGACAACTTCTTTTAAATCTCCCGGAAGAAAGGTAGTCTTCACATCCAAGTAATACACTTCCCATTCTCGAGAAGCGGCTAAGGAGATTATGAGTCTCACAGTTTCAATGCGAGCTACGGGAGCAAAAACTTCTTCAAATCGATACCATGTCTCTGAATGTATCCTTTTGCCACAAGTCTAGCCTTATGTTTATTAATGCTTTCATCAGAATTGCGTTTGACTTTGAAAATCCACTTCAAGCCAATAGGTTTAACTCCTTTCGGCAAGTCCTCTAAACTCCATGTTCTATTTTTTTATTATGGAAGCAATTTCATCTCCACAAGCATCTCTCCACACCTGTTCTTCTCTCGCCTCATTGTAATCCCAAGGTTCTTCATTGACAAGCATCAACAGTTTTTTTCACATTCAATTTCGGCAAGTAGAATATAATCTTCAAAGAGTTTTGGTCTCTTAACCTCTCTCGTGGATTGCCTTGGTGGTACAGGATTCACGTAAGACTCGACGCCATCTTCTTCATCGGGTTTGAGAGCTCCAAGACCTGTGCTAGAATCTGCTTCTTCTCCTTTGTTGGCTTGATCACCATTATATCCGGCGAGCTCTGCTTTGTTTTCGCCGTCGGAATATGCTTTGTTTTCTGCGATTTCTCCAGTATTCTCTCCATTAGTTTCGTTCGTCACAACTACTTCTTCTTCTTCACGTACACCATTGTTACCAAACTCTCCAATGGTGAGTATAAACTGTCCCGGTTCATCCAAATACTCGGATATGCTCGATATTTGGTTTCTTTGTTTTAAAGACTTCATATGGAGTCTTCGTGACCAGAACACCTTGGTTGCGACCATGTTTATAATATAGGTGGCATGTCTTATAGCTTCGCCCCACAGATAACTTGGTATAATCATGTGCTTTAAGATACTTCTTGTAATTCCTAAGAGCGTCCTGTTTCGCCTCTCCACCACTTCGTTCTGTTGGGGTGAATATGGAGCTGTCAAGTGTCTAGTAATTCCAAAGGATTCACAGAAGCTTCAAAATTCCTCTGATAATAACTCGCCTCCTCTATCTGTTCTGAGTGTTTTGATCGGTAGGCATGTCTCTTGTTCTACTAAAGCTTTAAATTTCTTAAACTTTTCAAAAGCTTCCCCTTTTTATCTTTTAAGAGAATAGACCACATGTATCTTGAATGATCGTCAATTAAGACAAATATGTACCTATTTTTTGCGGGTGTCGAAGGTGTGATAGACCCGCATAAGTCTCCGTGGATCAGTTCAAGCACTTGTGAAGCATGATATGTTGTAGATTTTGGGAAGACTCGTCTTGCTTACTTCCCAAGCAAGCACGATGCACAAGTTTCTTTTTCACACGTGATGTTCAGCATTCCAATCACCAGCTCATTTCTTACCATTATCTTCATGGAATCCACGCCTAAATGGCCAAGTCTCGCGTGCCATCTCTCTGAGATGCTAAGTGTTCGCTAAACACTCGTGGCTTGAAGGCATTTTGTTTCATCTCCTCCAAGAAGTACATTGTACAAACGATTTTTCGACCTCTTAGCTTTCGTTATTAATCATCCATCCTTATCATGCAGAGTAAGATAGTCTTTTCTCATCCGGACATCACATCCAACTTTTGTGGCCTGTCCTAGGCTTATGATATTACTTTTAAGATCTGGTATGAAATAGACATCACTAAGGATCTTCTTTTCTCCGGTTTCACTGACAAGAAGGATCGATCATTTGCCCTTGATATCGATCCGAGAGTCATCATCAAACCTCACTTTGCCCGTGATCGTTTTATCCATGGATACAAAGAATTCTGAATTTCCAGTCATGTGTTTACTTGCTCCATTGTCCAAATACCACATGTTTTTATTATCCGAACTTGTGTCAAAATTTTGTGGCTTAACATTCTTCTCGTTAAGATAAACTACTTAATGCATCATCAAATTTTCAGCTTTTTGTGTTTCATCTTCCTTCTGCTCACAAGTCTCTTGCAATTTAAGCAATCTATCAAGATAGTTTGATGTGTAGTAACCATTCTTATCACATCTATAGCACACTGTGACAAATCTCTTTCACAATTAGATCTACCTCTTCCTCGGCAAAAGAACCTACCACCGCCGCAGCCTCTTCCTCTAGCATTAGTGTCACGGCATGCTCCTTAAAATCGTGTGTCCGAGTTTATGTATATGAGTTTGTCTTGATGTTCGACCGACTCCTCATCCTCATCAGCCACTCGCTCTTCATAGGTCTTCAATCTCCCAACATTGTCCTCGAAGGTCGTGGTTTTAAGGTCCAAAACTTGCTTTAGAGATGCCACTATATGTATATATTTTTTCCGAGGCAAACTTTTGAGGAATTTTTTCACAAGTTTTGACTCCTCAATGAGTTCTCCCAACGAGGCTGATTTAGAAGATATTTCGGATAATCTTCCGACAAATTCATCGATTTTGTCTGTGTCTTTCATTCTGAGTCTATCAAATTCTGACATAAGCGTTTGGAGTCTAGCTTCTCGGACTCGATATGCACCCATGTGCCAGGATTTGATTGCCTCCCAAACCTTTTTCGCAGTGTTCAGCTCGCCTACTTGCAGAATGAAAGCTTCAGGTATTGATTAAAATATCAAGGTGGTGACCATTTTATTCTTATTAGGATCATCCTCCTCCGTTTCTAGCTTTCCCAAACTTTATTAACCTTCAATAGAACCTTCATTCTAATTGCCCATACTGTATAGTTTGTTTGATTTAGCATAGGGCACAAAATAGAAGAAGAAGAAGAAGCTCCTCCTTCCTTTGTTATTGTCAATGATGCCATAGTAGGTGATGCAACAGCCGGTGTTGAGCTTGTTTTCGTGATATCACCCATCCTATCCCTTCGTGTGAGTCGAACTCAAGAGAAGAGAAGAGATGAGATGAGCTCTGATACCAAAGATAAGCTTAACATCCTGTTTTGTATTTCGATTTAAGAGTTAAAGAACACAAGATAATAAAAGAATCTCTCTTTATTAACTTTGAAACTCTCTCAAAAACAAAGTTCTCAAAACTCACACAACTAAAAGTCATAGCTCGACTTATTTATACGTTTAGAGAAAATCCTATATCAATTAGGAAAAACCTTATTTAGATAACTCCTAAATATCTTTAATCATAATCCTAGTTGTAATCCATATCTCAGATTACTTGCTCCCTAAGCCACTTTTGGTTTAATTTGATTCAAGCTTATTCTAACAGAGCTGGCACCTCTTTTGTCATTGCATTTTTCTATGCTTTAATCTTGACAGCTTCACCAAAATTCCTTGGTTCCAAAGCAGTCATGATTGTAGCGATAAATGCACAGTGACTTAGAGAAAAATCATCATTGGAAGCAAAATCATATAAGGGAGATAGATCATTAGAATGGACCATAGAGAAATTATGACACGAGTCAGGAGAGATGTGATGGGGTTCTTCACGAGCTTGATCGCTATAAAGCACATAATCATGCAATCAGACAGGTGGTGCGCAAATTCTTTTACCATGACCAAGGTCTAAAGCCGCAGCTGGTGGCAATACAGACGATGGTGACACGGAATGCAGCTGTAAAGCGACAGACGACGACTGTTCTACAACAGCTGGCGACAAATACGAACGATCGACCGGTGACACCACCGGAGAAGTCTGCAACCGCGAAGGATCATCCTCGATAACAGGGATTCTGAAGCTGCAACTATCAGAGACTCGGGATGGTTGAGCACAGGAGATGATAACGTATCAGGGTCATCACTAGAGCTCCCCCTGTCCACTATAGCATCTGTTGCAGGAAACACCTAATCCGCATCGGGCATGGTAGTGAGCAACGGTAATGGTGAACTCACATGTGTAGCAAATTGAAAGTCTTTCTCGTTGAAAACAACATCACGTGAGATGATGAATTCATTACGGTCAATATCATAGACTCGCCATCCATTTTTTCCGAAAGGATATCCAATAAACACGCACCGACGACTACGTGTATCAAACTTATTCTTACTCCTTAGTTGATGGTGTGTATAACAAGTGAAGCCAAACACATGCAACTGATCATATGTTGGAGGCACGCCGTGAAGTAATTCATAGGGCGTTTTCCATTATGTATTGGTGTAGGAGTTCTATTAATAACATGAGACGCAGTAAGAACAGCTTCGCCCCAAAAACAAATCAATATATTCGCTTGAAAGAGTAAAGCCCGAGCGACATTTAGAATATGTCTATGTTTGCGTTCAACTCTAGCATTTTGTAATCGTCTACAATTGTAAGAAAACAGACAACTCCAGTAGTTGAAGGGACACAATATGGACCCCAAACATCACAATGGATTAAGTCAAAACATGCAGAAGTTTTATTAGAACTGTCGGGAAAAACACTCCTTGTATGCTTTGCCTTGAAACAAATGTCACATGATCCAAGGGAAACAGACTTAGAGAAACTAGGCAACATTGGTAAAGAAGAAATTACTGAAGTAGACGGATGACCAAGTCGTTGATGCCATAAAACCAAATCCAGAGAAGCATCAGCCCTAAAAATCCTTGCAGCCTTAGCCTCCTTGAAATAATAAACCCCATCACGTTCCTCACCGGCTCCAATCATAATCCTCGTAAAATGGTCCTGCAAAACACACAAAGTGTCAGTGAAGTACGCAATTCATTTAGTTTGTTTGAGAAGCTTTGCCACAGACAATAAGGTACAATTCAAATCCGGAACATATAAAGCATCAAATAAAATCAAAGAATATGAAATATGTAGTTCCCCTTTCTGATGTGAAATTGTTGTACCACCATCAGCAAAACCAACAATACAAGGCGGAGTGTACATCATTAGAGACAACAAAGAGAGATCACCCGTCATGTGGTAGGATGCGTCTATATCAAGAATAATATCACCTAAACCTTGCTTACCATATAACTTGTCTGAAGCACAGTTCTTTTCTTGAATCAGCTTGGACAAGGCTTGCCATTGTTCCAGAGAGATTTTTTGGGAAACCGGAGGCATGAGAGCTGGTAGCGTGAGCTGTGTATGCAATATCTTGACCACGACCACATCCGAAGCCAGAACCACGACCCCGTCCTCTGTTTGAAGTACATATGCCATGGCCACCTTGTTCGTACCACCTAGTCTGGAAAGCCCACAAGATGCCAACAATCTTTCTTATCATGACCCGTACGACCAAAATGAGCGCAAGAGAAGCAACCCTGTCCCGTTGCTGAGTCAATGTGGTTAAGAATGCTATTGGACTGATCCGATCTGACAAGATTAATCGATGCATTTGAATTGTCATGACGGGTTGGAGCTGTTGCAAGAAACCCTACAACTTCGGTTTGAGTTTCTCTAGGTCTAGCCGCAGAAAACATTTTCTCTTCTCATATCAACTTTGAATAGATCTCTCCAATTGAAGGCAAAGGCTCTGTTGTTATTATACTCGTGCATAAAGCTCTGAATTGGGCATCATCGAGTCCCATCACAAACTGATGGATTCGTTCATTCTCTCTCTGTTTAACAAAAATAGAGACCGCACTACATGAACGATCAATGACTGGTTCATACGCTTGTAGTTCTTCCCAAAGAGCCGACAATCATCCATAGTAATCAAGGATCGATGCTCCGTTTTGTCTATAAGCTGCTAGTTGACTCTTGATTTGATGAACACACACATTATTTCTAACAGAAAACCTTTCTTTTAGCTCAAGCCAAAGAAGATTTTCGTCGGTAATATGCGTTAAGGTAGTCCTTACCTTCGGCTCAATGGATGCTCTCAACCATCCAATAACCATAACATTAATTGTAAGCAAATTCTCTAACTCTGTGCCGGGAGAAGTTGATTTCTTAATACAACCATTGACAAATCTAGTTTTTCTTTTAGCCTGAAGAGCATTGAGCATCTCGCTTGTCCATTCATTAAAGTTTTCTCCCGTAAGCTGAACAGGAGAAATAATAGCGCCAAGATTGTCAGAAGCATATAGCGTGTAAGGAGAGATCAACAACGTATTTTGCTGTTTGTGAGAAGACGAAACCCCTGACTTTAGAGATTCATCACCTGTCATCGTCACTTACTTGCTCTGTTTTACAATGTGAAAAAAGAGTATCAGCAAGGAGGAAGAGAGTTTATGACTGCAACATCAAGCAACTTAAGTTGTGAATACCAACACACGTAAGGTCCAAAAAACTTTGAACGAAACAAAAGCATACCGATGACCTCACACAAAATCAAAGAATCAGCTTAATGATCTCACATGAGATCAACGAAGACCACAGAGAAGTTCTCACACGAGAACGATGAAGAATAACAAAAGAAAAAAAAATTTTTTTTTGTGTTTAGATCTTTAGCTCTGCTACCATGTAGAATTGGTGATCGAATCAACTTGTCTTATTAACTTATGAACTTGAGTTTATATACACAACTTTTCAAGACGTAGGAAACCCTAAACCCCCTAAATATTAGGATGATAAAAACTTATCTAAACATAAATATAAATTTCTATCTTATATGTTGTACTTGTCGCTAATGGCAAAAAAAAACATATAGCTATATAGGCTAAGCAGAGATTATAAGTATAAAGAACAGCTTAGCGCAAAGCAAGATATACACCTGAAATTATATGCCAAAACCGTTTTAGAGAAAGTCACTTCTACATACTCGTTTCTGATTCTATACAATTTAGATGGTAAATAAAATATAAACTCTATAAATTAATATTCGATAAATTAATGGATACATAAACCAACAATTTTTTTTGGTCCTTTCAAATAGAAGTTTCTACATTCCAACAATATTAATTGTTAGAGATTTAACTGTATTCCTTCCGTTTTCTCCCATTCCTTACCGAAACTCCAGACAACCTTATGATATACCAAAACCGTCTTAGAGAAAATGCATGCATGCGTGTATATCTACATGATCTATAATATAAACAAAATTATGTATACTTTGAGTTTTTTTCTTGTAAAAGACATTTACATTCAAATAGGGTTCTTAATGTAAAGATCTAATAATATTTACATTCAAAGGGACTAGATCCCTCATAATCTCCAAAGAGACCATATAAATTAATCTCCTCTTCATGTGGTAAGTGGGTTGCGCGCGGCTAAGCGGGTCTCTAATCACATCTAAATCTTAAATTTATAACAAAAGTCTTGTTTTCAACAACTTAGCTTGACGTATCAGTCTTTGAAAATAAATATAATATAACTTACAAGAACGTTTATTAGACTAGAGAAAAAAAAGGAAGAAATTGAAACCAAAATCAGTAATGGTAGGGACAGTTTATCTACACTTTTGAAGTCATAAGCATTTTCTCAAAGTGGGTTAGAGATACAAAAACCACAATCACTATAAATACCTCATTGAGCCCTTCCATTTTAGTTCATCAAATTCAAATCTCATCACCTAAATATTTTCTAATATAATGGTTTCTCTCAAATCTCTCTCGACTGTTTTTTTCCTTATACTTAGCATTGGCATTTGTTACGCCACTAGCCGGACTCTCCTGACCTATGGCGGTGGCGGTGGAGGAGGACATGGTGGTGGTGAAGGTTATGGGGGAGTGAGTGGTGGTGGTTATGGCGGCGGTAGTGGAGAAGGAGGTGGTAGTGGATATGGAGGTGTTGAAGGGTATGCTGGTGGTGGGGGTGGTGGTCATGGTGGAGGAGGTGGTGGAGCTACTTCATATGGTGGATATGCAAGTGGTGGAGGAGAAGGAGGTGGTAGCGGTTATGGTGGAGCAACAGGTGCATATGGTGGTCATGCAGGTGGTGGTGGGCATGGTGGAGGAGGTGGTGGAGCTACTTCTTCTGGTGGTTATGCTAGTGGAGGAGGAGAAGGAGAAGGCGGTGGTTATGGTGGAGCAACTGGTGGCTATGGTGGTCATGGTGGTGGTGGTGGTGGTGGGGGTGGTGGTGGGGGTGGAGCTGCTTATGGCGGTGGAGGAGCTCATGCTAGTGGTTATGGAAGTGGTGGTGGTGAAGGAGCTGGTGGCGTGATTGGTGGTCATTCTGGTGGTGGAGGTGGTGGTAGCGGAGGCGGTGGAGGATCAGCTTACGGCGGTGGAGGTGAGCATGCTAGTGGTTATGGAAGCGGATCTGGTGAAGGTGGCGGCGCAGGTGGAGGTGAGTATGGAGGTGGAGCTGGAGGCGGAGGTGGAGGTGGACATGGAGGTGGAGGTTCAGCAAGTGGAGGGTATCATGGTGGTGCTTATGGAGGCGGTGAGGGAAGCGGAGCTGGAGGCGGGTATGGGGCAGGAGGCTATGGAGGAGGAGGAGGTGGAGGAAGTGGCGGAGGAGAAGCTTACGGCGGAGGAGCACATGGAGGTGGTTATGGAAGTGGTGGTGGTGAAGGAGGTGGTTATGGAGGTGCAGCAAGAGGATATGGCGGTGGTGGTGGATCTGGCGGGGGCGGTGGCCACGGCGGTGGAGGCTACGGCCCATGAAGAAACCAACTTAAGATAAACCCAAAATGACTGATGAAAAAATAAAGATTATTTGTGGAGAGAGGGAGAGGGTATACAAATTCAAATGCTTATTTGAAAACATTTTGTATCCATTACTGAAATTTGTATTTCCTAATAATTTGAATACTTAATTTGTCTTATTGATATCATAATAAAAAAAAAAAGCATTAATATATAGAGCAACAACAAATGATACATATAAAACCTTAGCTTTTAAAACAAAATTGAAGAAAGAGAAGATATACAAAGTTGCAACTTTTCATTTTCTCTAAGCCAACTATTCAAAGCTCAGAAAGATTGGTCTTTGTTGAAGTTAAGAGATTGTCTTCTTATTGACCGAAGCACCCAAAGCTGCAGCGAGCATTCGTGAGCGAGATGTCGACGCCATCCTCTTTACGTATGATAATGCAATTTCTTTATCCTTTGGATCTGCAGAAGCAGCATCCCTGCTTTTAACCATCTTCGTTCCGCAAGTTTCTTCTTTCTTCTTCTTTATTTGCAAATGCTCACGCTGAATCTGGAAAGTTCCTGTTAACCAAATCACATACATTTCAACTCAGGTTCTTTCAATGTATCTACTTCCACATGATTGAGACTAAAGCTATCAAAACACTCATGGTAGAGGACTAGTACCTTGAGATTTCAGTTTTTTCTGAAGCTTGAGCTTAGGCCGATAAGCATCACCGAGGGTTGCTCTCTCGTCCGCTTTTAAACAGAATCACACACAAACACAGCATAAGAACCAAGTCTAGACTAAGAAAGTTTTTCTTTGTAAGCTATCAAAAATACATAGTCAAAAGATGATACCTTTTCGTTTTGGGGACGCATCTTGCTTTTGAATCTTGGGAGCATGAATATGAGCGTCATCATCGACGGTAGGTTTTTCGGCGGCAGTATACAAAGTAGGTTCTTCCTCATGAGAAGTCTCATCAAATGGTTTCTCAAATTCATCAGCCTTAGATGTCTCAAAAGCATCAAAGGTGGAAGACTCTGCTACATGAAACACTTCTTCTTGTGGCTCATGGCAACGAAAATCTGAATAATTTCCATTCGGGATCGATACTCCGTCCGAGGAGTTACAGGCTTTGTTGGAATTACAGACGTTCACATAACTGTGATCATTTACACACTCCTGCCTGCAGGTAGTCTCAAGCACAGACTTTGGGGAGAAATTTAACGGATTAGCTTCAAACAACGCCTTCAACTCTTCAAATTCACTAGAAAACCATGGAGTTCCTTCTCTTGCGTAGAATAATAAATACGCATTCTGTGATAGAACGCTATCTTCGCTGATTCTCCTAACCTGCCAAGGATAAATGGTTGTGCATTTTATTGAAACCTACAAGAGAACTAAACGAGTGAAATGCAACAACATCTGATTATATATTACCTTAGCGTCGTCAAAACTGTGCCATATCTTAGGAGCTGATCTCACATACGATGAGTAATGACCAAAAGATACTCCACTGCCAAGATGCTCCACCATTGCATAAAGATAGTATTTTGTAGAGACCTGAAGAAACAAGATAACAACAGAATTTGATGTTAAGACTTGAAAGGTCTTAAGATTTAACAGAAGAAAAAGGTCTGCAAATTACTTCAGGATCTTCGCTGTTGCTCGTGTAAGGTAGCAAATCCAACTCCAAAGGGAATTCGACATGCTTGAAGATCTTCTCCATAGTAACTCCATCATTCTTGAATCTCTTCAGATGGAATGTAGCAACCAGGGGCAGCTTATCGAGCTTAAGTTGCTTCTCCTTTGAGACTTTCTCCTTACAGTTATCACACGTAAACTGGTCCTCGAGTTTTTCGACACGGGTGAAGGACTCTAACGCACTCCAAAGGTTATCAACATCTTCAATCTCAAGACTCCATCCAAGAGAAGGTTCAAATGTGTCGGAAAAGGAATCACAGTTGCAACAATGAAGCTGAAAAAGGGAAAAGATAAAGAACATATTTATGGAAGATTGCTTCAACAATTACTAAATTTTGATAAGATGGTAAATGAAATAACTTTCTTACCCTACTCAAAAGACGGCCACCAAAAACATGATCAACAATGTTAACATCTTGAGAAGAGATAGAGGCAGGCCTATTATTTCTACGATCCAAACAACATCTCTCTAACTTATCCAAAAACGATTGTAGAAACTCATGAGCGTCTTCTTGGTTGTTTATTTGGAAGTCAGGTGAAAAATCTATGGTGGTTTAAGGATAAACCCATTCATTCATATAAAGCAATCTCATGTAAATCAAAACCAACAAATGTAGAGAAGGATACGATTCAGATTATAACGAAATCGATCAATGGTTAAACTATATCCTGAAGACCTCAAAGCAAGCTCGATATGTTCTCTAAGAGCCTGTATAACACAGAACTTCTCATTGCCACCTGAAAATAGAAAAGGAACCACAAGATTCAGACTCTGAACATACTAACAAAACAGAGTAAAGGAAAGTAGTTTACTTCTTACAGTTGCAAGGGTTTTGATATTTGTAAGAGCGAAGGATTTCGATAAGAGGCACAGTGTGAGTGAAACACTGTAACACTGAAGCTATGAAACATGTGTTCCCGGAATTCTCTAATCCAGCACCCTGAAGAATCAATCGTTTAACCAGTTCAAATTGATCAATTTTTCGATGAAACTCAATGCAAAATTTGATTTAGCAGACGACCAAGAGAATAAGAGAGAGAAGAGGAACGTACAACACCAGTGGGTACAATCTTAGGAGACGACCAAGAGAATTCTGCAGGTTTTGTGGGCTCGACTTTAAGATCATCATCGTCGCTTTGATAATCGAAATTCGAGTATTTGTCGAGAGAGTAAGACGTGCTGGCGATTTGGAGAACATTGTTCTTTTCGGGAGAAATCTGAGCATTTCTGCTCTTGTCTGAAGAAGACATAACTAGAGTCTTATCCGACGGAGAAGAAGGAGATTCATCTGGGTTTTGAGTTTGGATTGAGGATTCAGCCGGAGGAGAAGGCTGGTTTTGAATCTGGCGAATTGGTGAGGAAAGAGCGAGAGAGTGAGCAACAAGAGCTCTAATTGGAGCAGTCGGTGAATCTTCGTCTTGAGTTTTGACGACAGGGCTAGCTATTTTAGTCGATGGTGGTGGATCCGCCATTAACAAGAAATGAACCCAGATCGAATTTTTACAAAGAGAAGAGAAAGAGCAACAGTAGAAGCTAGAGTCTAGATTTTGAGATAGAGAGGTTGATCGATCTGTAAGAGTAATGAAAGGGGAAGAAACTTTTGAGTTTCGCTCCTAAAAAATGTTTTGTGAAATTTTCGAAAATTTTCAGAGCGAGATTCTGAAAAGGAGAAGGATTTGGAGGGAAGAAATGGAATTGAGAGTATGAAACAAGATTTGACTTTGGAGGGAAAATCAAGCCGCCATTTTTTTAGGTTATAGTATAAAACTGTAAAACCACTTGGACGGTGGGCATGTGGTTAAATCAACCAGATGAGTTAAGTTCGTCTTGGATCTTGAGGATCTTTTGACCACTTTTTTTCCTCTCTAAACATTTAATTGGGTTGAACAAAAAAAAAGACAAGTTTAATTTATAAAAACCAAATTTTGATTTCGAATCTAAATTTATAAATGTTTTTCCAAAAATAAAGAGAAAAGGAAGCAAATTAGTTTATTGTTAATTTTATTTATAAATTTATTGATATATTTATTATTTCTTTTTGGGAAATTCCTTAAAAATTCACCAACTATTTATTTTTTTGTCCAAAAACTATACAAACTTTTTCGACTCCCATTTTAATACACAAAATTTTTTTGGTTGTCATATTAATACTCCAAATTTCAAATTTTGCAATTTTTGGACACCAAATTTAACGGACATTAATAGGTGTAAAGGAGTTGTTAACTAATAAAATACCTTTATATGCAAGTATATTTGAAAATCTTTACTTTTATTTAAGTTGGTCTAGAGACTTCCCTGGATTGAGATAATCTCACACTGATATGTGATTCGAACTCGGAATCCTAAAATACCACCTGCCTAGTTATTACCACTAGACCACAACATATTTTAGTTATCTTGAACCCAACATATTAATATTAACATAAAAGTATAAAGCTCAAATCTTCTCAACAATGTACGAAAACCTAATTCTTCTTCTTCGCAAAAATTCCCAAATTTTAATATTTTTCTTTCTCTTCGATTCTTCAAAAAATTCTCATAACTTCATCTTTTTCTTCCTCCTCGCTTCTTCTTTCTTCTTCTTCTTCTTCTTCGATTCTTCTACTTCATTTTCGGAAACATCGGATCTGTAAATCCGACCCACACAACCCTGTACTTTGTAGATGGAGAAGATGATAGAGTTTTTCTTTCGTTTATAGGGTCTATATATTAATATATTCAGTTAAAATACATAGATGACGTTGCGGTTCAGTGGTAAAGACTATCATGTATTTTCGCATGTTCTCGTAAACCTAGTTTTAAATTTTATTTTAAAGCGGGGAAGAAAAAAATTTCGCGTGTACGAGGGTTTGAACTCGCAACCTGATCAAAGGTGTGGGAATGTCCTTAGTCAGGGAAGCCACTAGACAACCAAAGATTTCACTTAATTGTTCGAACAAGTAGTTTGTAAAGGTATACTAAATGTTAATACAACCAAAACGATTCCGTTAAACCCATTAACGTCCGTTAACTCTAGTGTCCAAAAATTGAAAAAATTGAAACTTTGAATATTATTATGACAAAAAAATGTGTATTAAAAAGGGAGTCGAAAAAGTTCGTGTAGTTTCAGGCAAAAAATAAATAGTTGGTGAATTTTTCAGAAATTTTCTCTTTCTTTTTTGAACTTTAATTTGAAAAAAGTTACAACATATGTCACTGGAAATATAATATTTAAAAAAACAAAAAAAGTTCATTAAGAGTATAAGAATATTAACAAAATGTTACAGAATATGCAATCCAAACACTAACTAAATCAGGTTATCAAACATTTCATTAATATACTACGGATTAAACATTTCAATCATACCCAAAAAGATTAATCTTAGATAGATTTCAAAAAATAAGTCGGTTTCACTCATGTTTTAACTATTCAAAAAATTTTAAGTATTACATATAGTTATATAATATTTAAAATATATTGAAAAATTATAATAAAAAAACACCTCTATACTATTAATTAGGGAGTACATTTATATCAATGATTACGGTATGGTAACAGAATCAATGTTGAACATCATGTAGCCTATGTACATACACAAAACGGTTTGGCTGAATCATTACTTAAATGTTTGCAAGGACTTTGATCATGAGATCAAAACTTCTAACCTCTGTTTGGGGACATGTCATTCTACATGCATAAGCACTTATTCGAGTAATACCAAGTGCATATCATAAATATTCTCCATTACAATTAGCTTTGGGTTGAGAACCAAACATTTCTCATCTAAGGATTTTTGGTTGTACGGTGTAAATACCTATAGCACCACCACAACGTACAAAGATGGGACCACAAGGAAGGTTGGGAATATACATTGGTTGTGATTCTTCATCAGTCATAAGATACCTAGAACCACAAACTGGTATTTTTTTTACGGCACGATTCACCGATTTTCATTTCGATGAGAAAGAATTCCCGGTTCTAGAGGGATAAAACAAACACGTAGGTAAAAAGATCAAATGGAATGTGTCATCTCTTTTACACTTTGATCCTCCTACAAAACAATAAGAACTAGAAGTTTGAAGAATCATATATTTGCAGAGTATAACAAATCAACTACGTGATGCATTTGCAGATACTAAGATGGTAACTAAATCATATATACCAGTTACAAATGCCCCTGCTCGTATTGAAATACCACAAGGATGTGAAAGAGCAAATTATACACGTAAGTCCAAAATACGTTTGAAGCATGGAAGACCTACTTGTTCTAAGGATAGAAATCCTAGAAAAAGAAAAGAAGTTGAAAAGCATGATATCTCCAAAATAGCAGAAAATATTTTGGAAGAAACGAACCAAAGACCTAGCGACAATATTGAAAATCATGAGCCTGAAGAAAATCATGAGATTTCTATCAATTACATCCACAAGAGAAAGATATGTAAACAAAATAAAATGAATAATGTGGATGAAGTTTTCTCATACCTCTATCAAATGAAATAAATGAAGAAAACGAAGTCCAAGAGTCGAAATCTGTGCATGAATGTCAAAAGAGACATGATAGGGTAAAATGGAGAGATGCGATATAAGTTGAACTTGATTCACTTAATAAACGAAATTTATTCAGACTTAGAGTACTCACACCTGAAACCGTGAGACCAGTTGGATACAAATGGGATTTCGTTCGGAAACGAAATGAGAAAAATGAGATTATGAGACACAAGACTCGTCTCATAGCTCAAAATTTTTCTCAGCGACCCGAAATCGGTTACGATGAACCATATTTACCCGTCATGGATGCGATCACATTTAGGTTCCTGTTGAGTCCAACTGGTAATAAAATCTATAGATGCGTCTCATGGACTTGGTCACAATATATTTGTATGGTTTATTAGATACCAATATCTATATGAGAATTCCTAACGGATTTAAAATGCCATAAGCACTAAAATCCAAACCTAAAGAGCTATGTGCAAAAAAGTTGCAAAGATCATTATATGGATTAAAACAATATGGACGAATGTGGTACAATTAACTTAGTGAGCATCTAATAAAGGAAGGATACATGAAAAATCTCATACGCCCATGTGTTTTCATCAAGAAAACAATGTCAGGATTTGTTGATGATCTTAATATTATCGGAATCCAAGGAGAAATACAAAAGACGACTGATTACTTAAAAGGGAAATTTGAGATGAAAGATCTCGAACAGACAAAGTATTGTTTTGGCCTACAAATAGAGCATTCTAAAAAAGGAATATTCATACACCAATCTACATATACAAAAGGGTGTTGAAATGATTCAACATGGATAAAGAAACTCCACTCAGCACTCCTATGGTCGTAAGATCACTTAATGTTGAAAACACACATTTTCCGACCACATGAAGAAAATGAAGAGACACTCAGTCTTGAAGTACCATATTTAAGTGCAATTGGTGCTCTTATATACCTTGCCAATTGTACACGACCTGTTATATCATTTTTTGTTAACCTCTTGGCAAGATTCAGTTCCTCTCCTACGCGAAGACATTGGAATGGGATTAAACATATCTTTCGTTACCTCTAGAGAACTGATGATTTAGGTTTACTTTATCCTAAAAATTCAAAAGATCAAACGGTTGGTTTTGCAGATGCAAGATATTCGGCAGACCCGCATAAAGTTCATTTACAAACATGATATGTGTTTTTACGGTTGGAGGTACTGCTATATCTTAGCGTTCTCAAAAGTAGACACTTGTGGCTACTTCTTCAAACCATGTCAAAATCATAGCACTCCATGAAGCAAGTAGGAGTGTGTGGTTAAGATTAGTAAGCAAACACGTCCGATCACGTAGTGGAATTCACGAAAATATGAAGCCAACTATCTTATATGAAGACAATGCTGCATGCGCCGTACAGACGAAATAAGGATATATCAAAAGTGATATAACTAAGCATATACCTCCGACATTCTTCTCAAACACTCAAGAACTCGTGAAGAACAAAGAAATTGAAATAAGATATGTCCAATCATGTGACAATGCAACCGATCTCTTCACGAAGTCATTATCCACTACCGTATTCAGGAAGCATGAACATAACATTGGAATGAGTTTTCAATGAGAAATATAAAATGACCTCCTACTCATTTAAAGGAGAGCTTGTGTGGTTGTACTCTTTTCACTACAAGAAATCCGACGGTTAACAACGACAGAAATCGTCGTAAAATCGTTGTTAACTAAGCATAACGACGAATTTATGACGAAATCAATTTCGTTGTTAACTGATCGTCATAATAGAAAGATCGTCGTAACTTCGTCGTTAATCTTACGACGACACAAATTCGTTGTAAACTAATTGTTAAATATTTGTAGCAAAATACTTGTAAATTAATGAAAACTGAACGAAGAAATGAGTTTCGTCTCTAATTCGTAGGAAATATAATGTAAATAAACGATTATTAAACGACCAATTTGATGCACCTAATCGTCGTTACATTGTAGTTAATTTACGACGATTTCACGACGATCGTACAAAACCATCGTCGTTAAATCGTCGTAAATTTACTACGATTTAACGACAAAGTTTTTAAAATACGTCTTAAATTCGTTGTTAACTAACAAAATTGTTACGAAGATTCATTAATTAGAATTAACAAAAAAATCAGAATTCATATTTTTGAAAATTAAGTAATAATTAAATTTAAAAAATAAAAAAAAAATATATATAAGTTTTTAAAAAACCTACAATATAAAAATAAATACTACAATATAAAAACTACATAAATCCTAGATCTATGTATCTACTCCTACATCTATGTTGTCGAAATACCCCTCTCGGTGAGTCGCCGGATCGATGGGCTGGTCCTGCTCATGCTGTTGCGGTTCTCTCGCTACCTCAGCTTCGGTCTGACTCATCAGACGAGCAATCTCCAGGTTGTCCACTGAAAAGATCTCGAATATCTTGTCGTAGAAGCTGAACTGGCGATTGTACCGCTCTTGCTTCATCCGTAGATTCGCGATCTCAGCGTGCACAATCTTCAGCTCGTTCTGCATAGCTACCTGCTGGGTAGACGCAGCTCGGTATGACGATGATGCCACTGGGACATCCTGAATGGAGCCCATCTCTAAAACTCTCCATTTTTTCTTAGGAGCAACCTAAAAAAAAAATCAATAGTTAAAATAAAATTAAAAATAATAAATAAAAAATAATGAAAAATAAATAACGATTTATCTCTTCGAAAATATGATCTAGCTTAGGGGTGGCCAGAGGCTCGGCCGACTGAGGAGTGCCTCCGAGCGAGAGCTAAGATATATGACTCTCAATCTCCATCTGCCTTGCCTCTACTTGGTTGTAGATCGTCTCCGACTGTTCATCAACGAACTAGTCATTCTTTCGCTTGTGCGCCTTTTCGAAGACCTGGCTGACAGACGAAAGATAGCCTAATCTCTTGGCCTGCAACAAAATAAAAGACATAATTAATTAAATTAAAAATATTGTATATTATGTATTTAAATTAGTAAAATAATTAAAAATATATAATTCAGAAATTACTTACCATCTCAAGGCGTTGGCCAGTGAAAGAGATCTGACCAGAAGTGTGAGACATCTTCTTCTTGGTGCCATCTGGAGTGGTGGTGTCCCGTGAGATGGAACACTTAGTCGCAATTGATGCGACATGTGCATCGCTCCAGTAGGCCTTTAGGCCGTTCCACACCGTTGTAGACATGAAGATGGGCTTGACGAGGTCTCTCTTCTGCCCGAACTTCTCCTTCCAGTCGGAGACGGTGTTGGTGAGCCTCAACTTCGCCCCCGTGTAGAACTCCGCCTTGACCTTCTCGTTGATAGAGATGTCCCAATGCCACTTTCGTCGAAAAAACAAAAAAATTTGATTAACACAATAAGTATATATTTAATAAATAAATAAAGTAATATAAATAAATAAAAAATTAAAAACATACCGCGAAACACTTGAACCACGTCCGCTTGATGTGGTTCGGCGTCGTCGACTAGTTCATGTGCGGCTCCGTGAAGTAGCCCTTGATGGTGTCGGAGATGAAACGGTCGACCTTGTTGTCGATCCCGAACCTGCGAAAAAACATATAAATTTATTAAAATTGATATAATTAGTTAAATATATTAATTAAATTAAATTAAAAAATACCAAAATATCTGATTGTCTAACCTATCGGGATCGAGACGAGGAAAATGATCGTGTGCGGGATGAACGATGATATCCTCAACCCGAAGATAAGCATACTGAGCATTGGGCGGAACATCCAAGTCCGGATGTATGCCCTCATTGGCCCCGACTGCCTCTGGTGATATTGCTGGTGCTGGAGGATGAGGGGGATCCACTGTACCTAATGTTGGTGGTGGCAGTGGCAGCGGAGGAGGCGGTGGCGGTGGTGGAGACGGCGTAAACGACGATCTTGGCATAAACGTTGGTCTCGTCTTACTACTCGAGCATGGTGTACTAGATAACGTCGAGGCTCCGGTCCTACGAGCCTCGACCTCCCGCTCGGCCATGAACTCCAAGTAATATGGCCAGATGACTCGTCTAGGAGGACCCATAATAACTAAAAAAAAAGGAAATCTATAACTAAAATCTTAGGGGTTGACTATACGAGACTTAATTTTAATTTTGGTTGTGGTCGTAAAACTAATTATAATAATTAAAATAATTGTTGGCTTTAACTTTGAGGAATAAGACATTCAAAAAAAAACCTCCTTATTGTGATTTTAGGAAAAATCACTTTAAAAATCATTATTGTGATTTTAGAAAAAATCACTTTTAAAAATTTAGTATTTAGTTTAAATTTAAAAATTTAAAAATCATTATTGCGAGTAATATTATGACTTCATCATAATTAACAATTAAAGTATTATTTTCTAAAAAAAAAACTTCCAAAACTTTATCATAATTACAAATTAAATTCCAAGTTTAAATCCTAAGGCTAAATTATAAATCCTAAGGCTAAAATTCAATCCTACAACTAATTCAATTCCTAATCTATTTAGAATTTAAATATTGAAATGATTTAAAAATTTTAAGTTTGAAGATTACCTGATTTTATGATTGGAGAGTGTTGAGAGTTGTAGATTTTGTGAAGTAGTTGGAATGAGCAAAGAAATGGGGACGAAGTGATCGTCGTAAAATCGTCGCAACAAAAAATTAAATTTTTCGCATTAACGCGCCAGAGGAAAAATGAAGAGTTCCGTATTTTTCTACCAATCGTCATTAATTCGTCGTTACTTAACGACGATTTAATGATGATTTGTACTTTTGTACGATTCGTACCACCTCGTACAATATACACCTAAGGATGTAGACATTGTAGGGTTTAGGGTTTGAGTTTTAACGATGATTTGGTAATAATCTTCGCTAATTCGTCGTTAATTACCAACGAATTAACGACGATTTATGTAAATTGTTTCTAAAACATCAAAAACATTCAATTTTTTTAAAATGTTTCAATCAATCTAGGTTGGAAAACCTAGTATTTCTTCTTGTATTAAACATTACAACATTTTTGAAAGAAAAAATTTCTCAAAAATTTCGTCTGAGAAATCTCTTATACATTACAATCTCATTTATGTTGTTTCTCCTTATGATGTTTTCTATTGGCCATGTTTTTGAAATTTTGATGTTACGAAAACTTGCATTCATACTTAGCTTAGAATGTGCTTTTTGATGCATGTTTAGTAGTATAATTTGATAACCGTTATTTTGATTTGGACTTTAGGGTTTCATGCTACTTTTTCAGTATTTCGTCGTTAAATCTTCGTTATTTGACGACGATTTAACGACGATTGTCTATAAAACGACGATTTTACAACGATTGAGAATTGAAAAACGATTTAACGGCGATTTTTGCATTAAAACCTAATTAAAATTACCTAACGACAAGTTAACAACAATATATCAGTTACTAATTATAACTAATTCACTTAATTATTAACAGTGATCTATCATCTACCATTTTTTATCACTTACAAAAATGCTCAAAACTTATATGTCGATTCAATTTAAATTATATGCTACAAATATTAAGAATTTTTTGAATCGTACATATAGAAATATATATAATTTAAAATTTTAAAATAAAGGTTTCATCACTCCACTTCTTCCTCCGACCCATCCTCGTCATCTGGATTGTCTCTTTCGTCGAATTCGTCCGTTTGTTCGGTTTATGTTTCCTCTGATATTTCATCAAGTTCCCTGCTATGGGGATCAATTGGTAGAACGGGATATGTACTTAGTTCAAGAGAAGGCATCTCAACGTGTGTATCGTGTTGGAGAGAAGATTCCTCTTCATGTACTATATGACCTCGTGGCGCAATCTTCATGACGGATAGCCAATTTGTGCCGGTCGATGTCCAACGGGGATAAGGAATGAAACTAACTTGCTATGCTTGTGATGCAAGGATAAAAGGCTCAAATTTGTTGTACATGCGTCCCTTGTTAACATTGACGACTCCGAATTTGTTGATACGAACACCCCTGCCAATTGTAGGATCAAACCACTCGCACTTAAAGAGCACTCATTTCAATTGTAGGAGACCTGAGAATATAACTTCTAAGATTTTTAGTAGGATTCCATAGAAATCTATGTACCCTTGACGCAAACGCTGTAGTTATCGCTTGTGCGATGTCTACCATAATCGTAAGCGTGGAATGTATATCCTCTTGTAAAAAACATTGGTGCGGTACATATCCTCGCAAGTGGACGCTGTAGCATCTCATGAAACCACAGAGGGTATGATTCGTCCTCGTAATCAATCTGTAACCAAATATATAATATTAGCTAACAACATCTTATTAAGTAAATGTATATCTACATATATATAAATATACGCGCAAATATAGTTACTTGTTGTTGCAACCAAGGAACAAAGTTTTATGCTTTTCTCCTCTCGACATCATCATCTGAGAACCCCTCGATCCCTTCGCGAACTTGAGTGACAAAAAGACTAGTACATAGATATAGATTCATATGTACGTAAGACTATATATAGTACATCCAAGATCGATTTAGAAATTTGGTCTATATAAATATAACTGACATATGTTTACCTTTCCCACGGGCATATTTCCTCACAGTTCAGAAGAACGTACGTATGGGCACAGTGAATTTCTTCCTCACTACCCCCCACCAAACCTCTTTTACTCGTCCACTAAGCCGAGCAATTGCACAAAATATATCCGGAACTCCATCCATGGCATATGTTGGGGCAACACCACCATCATCATATCGTCGTGGGGCTCTTTTGCGTGTCCTAACTTTAGGGGAAAAGTAGTATTATGTAAAGTGAGATGTCTCCTCGGTTAAACTTCCCTGAACAATGGAACCCTCCACTTTTGCAAGATTTTGTGCTTTCCATTTCAGATGTTTCATGAATCATTCAAAAGGGTACATCCACCGAAAATGCACAGGTCCCCCAAGTTCCGCTTCATGTGGAAGATGTATAGTTAGGTGCTCCATTACATCGAAAAATAATGGTGGGAATATCTTCTCCAAAATGCATAAAATGATGGGAATGTTTTCATCTAGTTGGGCTATTACATTTTCTGTCAACGTCCTCATGCAAAGATCCCGAAAGAACACCCCTACTCCTATAAAACATCAAGATCCATGTATATTAGTATATATGTTCCCGTGAAGATGTATACATTAGTTCGTACGTACCAACAATTCCTTCGTGCATATTGTTAGATAGAAATTCCGCCATAGCAAATGGTAGTAGATGTTGCATAAACACATGACAATCATGACTTTTCATGCCTGAGAATTTACCTTGCTCAACACATCGTGAAAGATTTGATACAAACCCATCCGGAAACTTGACTTCAGAAGCCACCCACTAGAATAACGCTACCTTCGCTAAAATGGATAATCTGAATATAGGGACTGACGCTTTACCATCTTTGGTAATATGCAATTCGCCCCTTCCGTATATTTCAGGCAAGTCAAGACGTGATTTGTAATTATCTTTACTCTTTCCCTGCACATTCAGAAGTGTATTCATGATGTTATCAAAAACTTTCTTCTCGATGTGTATCACATCAAGATTGTGTCGGAGGAGATGATCTTTCCGGTATGGAAGCTCCCAGAAGATGCTTTTCTTATGCCAATTATGGTCTTCCAAATAACCATCAGGCATATTAGGCGGAACATGCCAATTCCCCCACCCCCTGAGGAACTATGTATAATGCACCGTAATAATCAATTTTCTCCTCTACTTGATCGCTCGTTAGATACACTGGTGGAGGCACACGAACAATTTTTTTCTTTCTAAACAGTCTTTTATTTCTTCTGTACGGGTGGTTGATAGGAAGAGATTGACGGTAACAGTCAAACCAGCTGGTGTTTCCTACCATGCTTTAGTTGAAACGCATATGTACGATGCATGCAGTAAGGGCAAGACAACCGTCCGTGCGTTTTCCAACCTGAAACATCCCATACACAAGAAAGTCGCTTATGGTCCACATAAGCATTGCACGCATTGTAAAATTCCTTCTCCTGGAACAGTCAAACGTGCGAACTCCGGTATGCCATAACATCTTCAATTACTCTACTAAAGGCTGTAGAAAAACATCAAGTGATCATTTTGGATGGTTAGACCCATGGACTAATATACTGAGAAATAGAAATTCTCTTTGAATACACATCTCTGGAGGGAGGTTATGCGGCGTGACGATTACGGGCCACTAAGAATACTGCCTGCATGACATACCCAATAGACTAAATCCATATATATATAAACCAAGGTAGACATTACCTTTTTCTAGCAAAATCGGGGTGTAGCAAGTTAAAATGTCTCCACGCTTTTGCTTCTGATGGGTGGGTAACCTCTCCATCTAACTGTGTATGTTCCGCATGCCACCTCATTGATACTGCTGTCCTTTCCGATTGATAAATTCTTTTCAATCTATCAATAATAGGGAGATACCACATCCTCTAGTATGGTATCCTCTTTCGCTCAACCCCTTGTGGCCTAAATCTTGGCTTTTTACAAAAACGACATTCCTCGAGCAACTTATCATCATCTTTCCAAAAAATCATACAATTGTCCACATAAACATCAATTGACTCAAATGGCAGACCCAAACTAATAACCAAATTTTGTATCTCATAATACGTTTCAGCANAAATTATCAGAAGGTAGATACTCTTTCAACAAATCAGCCCAATCATCCATGCATACTTCAGGTAAGTTATGATATGTTTTTATATTCATCATCCTAGCAGCTATTGACAATTTAGAGTGTCATTCTCTACATCTAGCATATAATGGTTGATTTGCATCATTTAACTTGTCGTAGAATCTTTTAGCATTTAAATTTGGTTCTTCAACAATGTTATCATCATATGCGAATGTAGCAGTATTTGCTTGATGATGAAACGCATCTGTAACCATGTTATTAGTCCTATCGTGTTGATTATCATCATTATGATGATGATAATTACCAAACTCATATTGATGATCATGCCTATCAGCAAGTTCAACATTTTCTACGGAATGATGATGATAATTATTACTACTGCTACTACCAACATTACCCCGATATCCTTCCTCATGTTGAAGCCATATGAAATATTGTGGTGTAAACCCTCTATTTAACAAATACTTCCAAACATTTTCAACAAGAATGAACCGTGTATTCTTGCACTTTCTACATGGACAGAACATCTTACCACTTTCGACAGTGATCAGTAGATTTGTGGCTTGATGCATGAAAATTTCAAGTCCTCCGAGGAACTCTTGAGTCACCGATCCCTCCCCATCTCTATGCATGTACATCCACCGTCAGATTTCGTATAGATCGCCAGCAATTTTTGATTTTCCTTTTGTGTGTGATGAGAGAAAGAATGTGTGAGGTGTGATTTGTGGTGAAAGTGAAGGAGGTATTTATAGAAATTTCATAAATTTTACCATTGAATTTATATTATAATTTAACAACGAATTAACATCGATATTTTTTCCTGCCAACAAACGACAATTTAACTTTTAAATGACGATGATAATTTTCGTTGTTAACTATTAGGTACACCTACAATACACTACACAAAAAGCATGATTTGCGAGGGACATTATACTCGCAAGTTCCTCTCAAATCATGATTTGCGAGGAATTTGCGAGTAAAATCATCCCGTCGCTATACGTTTCTCGCAAATCCTTTTTACTCGCAGTTTACTCGCAAACTTGTGAGTACCATATATTCTCGCTACTTCCTCACAATTTTGCGAGTGTACTGCGAAGATAAATTTGCGAGTGAGCTGCTATAACAAAACACTAGCAAAATTTTGCTAGGAATTTGCAAGTAACCGCTCGCAAATTCCTAGCAAAACATGATTTTTTCAAAAAAAACTATTTATGAAAATAAATATATTTTTAATATTTAAACTATTTAAAATATATTTAAAATATATTTAAAATAAAATTGAAAAAACATTTAAAATAGTTTTAATATTTTTAAATGTTAAAGAAATGAAAATAAAATAAAACCTAAATCTAAATTTGGTCATGCAGCTGTTGTTGTTGCTGCTGCTGCGGGTGCTGTCACTGCTCATTTTGCTGTTGCTGCCGCGCATAAAAGGCTGCGATTGCAGGGTCCGATTCTGCCATAAAATCGAAAAGCGCAGAATAAGATTCAACCTTCTATTTGACGAAGGTTAACTCAGACTGTGTCGCTCCTAACAAAGTCTTAGTATGCTGCAGTTCCGCC
This sequence comes from Anastatica hierochuntica, assembly GCA_900406275.1. Taxonomy (NCBI): domain Eukaryota; kingdom Viridiplantae; phylum Streptophyta; class Magnoliopsida; order Brassicales; family Brassicaceae; genus Anastatica; species Anastatica hierochuntica. The sequence continues at coordinate 14,098 of OVAN01001165.1, read as the reverse complement.
TGAAGCTCGGATTGAGTGTCGCAGACAGGACGTTGAACACCGGACGCGGCTGAAGACACCTCTGATTGCAGCGAACCAACGCCAAAGAACCGGCCTTTCGACCGGGGAGTGAGCTGCAAAATAAAATAAAGAAATAATTTTTTATATTAAAATATTATTCGTATTATTTTCATATGAAAATTTATATGACTACTAAGCTCGGTGAAAATGCGATTCTTCTCGAACTGCGACAGACCCGTGGATTGTTCCGAGCTATCTGAGTTGTCCATTGTCATCTCTATCTCAGCTGCATCAATCCGCGTGGTGACCTCGTTGTAGAGGCACTCATACTTCGCATCTATCCAAGTGTGCTCGGTCCTCTGCTTCGTCTCTTGTAGCACAGCTAGGAAATCGACTGTGTCGGAGTTCGTAGCGTCGACCTTATTTTTAAAGGTAGTGCAATTATAACTATCGTAATAAATTTAATAATTTATATACTAATTAATAATTAAAAAAATAAACTTACAATTTTTCGGGCTTTCGCTTTAATTGAGTGTTTTCCGGCCCGGTGGGTCGCATCATTTTGCAGTGTCTCCGGATTCCTCCGGGCCGTAATACAGCGGTCGATCTTCGCCTTGTGCGTTTCCGCCGTCCAATGCGCGACTAGGCCGATCCAAACTGCCGGGTCCATCCACTCGGACTTCCCCTCGGGATTTTTCTTTCACTTCAACTTCCAGCGGCCGACTTGATCCGGGAACCGTGCTTTGAGTTTTTTCTCAAACTCATCCCGGACCAACTCGGTCTGCGAAAAATCCAATTGTATGTTTGCTGGAAAAAGTTATTAATTAAAAATAATTAATTTTAAGTACGAAATTAAAAAAAAATTACCGCAAAAGCCGTGAACCATTCATCGACAACGGCTCGCAGAGTCTTGTTCCAGCTAGTGTAGGGCGCAGTGTAATGCCGCTCAAAATTTTTCCGAATAGTAGCAGCGACGCAGCTGTCATCGTCGAACCTAAAACAAAAAAAATATTAAATCATTAGTGCAATACATATATATAAAAACAAAATTAAAATATATAAATAAATTGGACTTACCAAAGTGTCCCGGCAGGTCGCCTGGGGTCTAACATCGGCAAAGAAGCCCAACCTGGACTCCGAAGTAGAACGTAGAGCGTAATCAGCGCTACTAGTGGCGTCGGATCTGGTGGAGCCTGCTGCTAAGACTTCGGATGCAGCGGAAATCCGGTCGATGGTACGAAGTTCGGGACTGGTCCCGAACTCGAACCAGACGTAGACCTATGCGACTGGTTTAGATAAGCCTGATAGGAGTTTGACTCCATCTATATTTAAAATATATATTTTGCAGTTAATAAAATTTTTTTATTATTTTTAATAATTTATAATAATTTTTTTTAGTTTTAGAAAATTTTTTATTTAAATTTATGTAAATTTAATAATTTATAATTTCATTAATATTCTTAAAATAAAATATTCATATTTGTATCTAATTCCCTTTTACACTACCTAACTAAATTTCTTAGGTATCCTAACTAATATCCTAACTAAAATACTAACTACTAACTAACTAATAAAATAATAAATTAATTAATTTAAATACTAACTTTTTTTGGTGGAGAGTATTGGAGAGTATAGAGAGAGATTGTAGTGAGAGAGTTTGGTTCTAGAGAGATTGTAGTGAGAGTAGTGGATTTGTGTGAAATGAGAGGGAAAAGGGAGGGGGTATATATATATATACTTTTATTCCATCGCAAATTGGAAGCAATTCACTAGCAAATTTTTGCATTTTTCCAAGGCTTTGCGAGGGAATTAGGAGGGCAACTCGCAAATTCTTTAATTAATAAAAAAAATTTCCCAGTTTTATTATTAAGATTTTTCGGTAAGTTCAAATCAGTAAAATAATGGTTATACATTTCTAACAATAATATTTTTAATAACCAATTTCATATATATAAAATTGTATAATATGACCCCTTGAAAAATTATAACTGTTAGAAAGGTTTGTTTCATTTCGTAAACTTCAAAAACGCAAAAGGTTAAATTGTTATAATATCTTTTTAAAATGTTAAAGAAATGTTATAAGATTGCACAAATTGTATTACTGATAATCCTTTTGGCGTTTAAGGTTTGGAGTTTGGGGTTTAGGGTTTAGGGTTAAATTGCGAGTGAATGGCGAGAGACTCTCGCAATTCACTCGCAAATCTTTTTATTAAAAAAGTTTTTTTCCTAGTTTCCGTTTTTGCGTTAAGATCAAATCATTACAATTATGGTTATACATTTATAATAATAATATTGGTTATAATAAAAAATTTCGTATATATGAAATTTTATAATACACATAAAAAAGTATAATTGTTACAAAGGTTTGGTTCATTTTGCAAACATAAATCAACGCAAACGGTTAAATTGTTGTAATATCGTTTTAAAATGTTGACGAAACGTTATAAGATTGCATAAATTGAATTACTGATAACCCATTTGGTGTTTAGGGTTCAAGGTTTAGGGTTTAGGGTTCTAAAGGTGTTTCGGGAAGTTGTAAATCATTACAGCAAAGGTTTTAACTTTATTACAATATTTTTTCGTTATAATAATAATTTTTTTATATTTGAAATTGTTTACAACATTTTTCAATCGTTATAATAACAAACTCGTTCATTAATAGTTATTAATTATACATGATATATTAGTATATTAACATCAATCATCATATCCATCATCACTATTATCAGATACATAGATGAAATTGTCTTCATCGTCCGATTCTTCTTCCTCGTCATCATTATCATCGTCTGATTCAACCATAGTGTCGTCATTGTCGCTTGACTGTACATCCTCCAGCTGTTGTGAGGATGGGTCAACATGTATGACATCCTCAGTGGATTCAATTGGAGGAATCGCCTCTTCCAGTGGTCTATCTTCTTGCAACACAATATCGTCTTCAGATCCGATTATACGACCCCTTGGACTTACATGGATGATAGAAAGTCATTGCTCACGTCTTTCTCTTATTCGTGGATATGGGACGAACGTCACTTGCTCCGCTTACGAGGCGGTATAAATGGAATTTGTTGTACCTTATATTAGCGTTTACGTCTTTAACACCCAAATTGTCCACTCGAACGCCTCGACCAACTGTTGGGTCATACGAGTCGCACCGGAGTAATATGCATCGAAGATTCAATAAGCCCGGGTAACTAACTTCCAAAATTTGATTTATAACTCTGTAGAATTCTGTTTCCCCCACGTACGTAAACCCCGTAATTTGCAGTTAACCTCCGAGAGCCGTGTTGGTACGTATGAAATGTATAATCGCGGGTGAAATACATCGGTGCAGTGACTATCTTCGAAATAGGACCCTGAACGAGTTCGTGGAACCAAAGTGGGAACGGAACATCTTCATATCCATTGTTCACCTGAAGTGATTATTTAACATGTTAGTGAGTTAATATTATATGTTCAACGTCAAATTGTTTTAAATACTTACATAGAATTGCATCCACTTAACAAAATCTCTTTCTTTATACTTCTCGTACTCTTTTTCTGATAGATTGGGATAAGACGCACGAATTTAGGCATCAAATGAGCTGCAATAATAAATTAATTGGTTTGTTAGTATATTGTACATAAATAGCTAATATTAAATAAGCACTTAAATTACATGTATACCTCTCAAATAGTTGCACGAAATCACAATTACGTAAAATATACGTGTGAGCACTATGACATATGCAAAATCTTCCCACCAAACCTCCTTCACCTTCCCTGCAATTTGCCCAATTTGTGAGAAGAGGTCAGACACATCTGGAGCATTATATATAGGTGCTACGCCGCCATCGTCATATCGGCGCGATCTATTTTTCTTGGTAGGAACAATTGGGCTGAAGTAATACTGAGTAAAGTGAGAAGTTTCCTCAGTCAAACCTCCGACGACTATCGAACCCTCGACTCTCGCAAAATTTTTTGCTTTCCCTTTAAGGTATCCCATAAATCGCTCGAATGGATACTTCCATCTAAAATGCATCGGGCCGACAAGTGATGCTTCGTGCGGGAGGTGAACTGGGAGATGCTCCATATCATCGAAGAATAAAGGGGGGGGGGGAAATTTCTCCTTGTTGCAAAGTAGCAATGGAATATTACTTTCCAACTTCGCTATCCCATCCTCAACCAATGTCTGACTGCATAAATCGCGGAAAAACAGTCTGATGCCTAAAAATCAAATAATAGCGAGTACTTAATATACATAACATAACAGTAATTATATTGATTCAAAATGTTTGCTAAATTACCCGCTATAGTTTCGTGAACATGTTGCGGAAGTAACTCGCGTAGGACAAAAGGTAAGAGCCGCTGCATAAATACATGGCAGTTGTGGCTTTTCATCCCTGAAAATTTTTGTTCCTGCTCAACGCACCTTGAGAAATTTGAAACATACCCATCGGGAAATTTTATTGAAGATTTTGCCCAATCAAACAAAGCTCTCTTGGACGCATCTGTTAGTCGAAAGCTAGGTACTGGTAATATTCCATCCCTTGTAATATGTAGCTCGTTTCTTGCACAAATGTCGACTAAGTCACGTCTAGACTTCACATTGTCTTTCGTCTTACTCTGCACATTCAGAAGCGTATGCATGATATTATCAAAAAAAAATTTCTCGATGTGCATGACATCAAGATTGTCGAACCAATTGATCTTTCCAGTATGGGAGCTCCCAAAAAATGTTTTGTATATGCTAATTGTGACTTTCCAAAAATACCCATCGGGCATATTTGCTCTAGTATGCCAATTTCCGCCACGCTTCACAGTTTCTTTAGCACCATGATACTCAATTTGCTGTAAAGCAGCATCACCGGTCATATACATTGGGGCAGAAAGCTTCACAACTTTGTTCCTCGTGAACAATTTCTTGTTCCTCCTGTACGGATGGGAGACTGGAAGAAATCGACGATGACAATCAAACCAGCAAGGTTTACATCCATGTTTCAGTTGAAATGCGCCTGATTGATGTGCACAGTAAGGACATAATAACTTGCCATGAGTTGTGCACCCAAATAACATACCGTATGCAGGAAAGTCGCTGATGGTCCACATAAGGACCGCACACATCTTAAAATTCCTGTATTGTGATTGGTCAAATGTATGAACTCATGCATACCATAAATGCTGCAACTCATGGATAAGAGGTTGAAGGAAAACGTCTAACGATTTCTTCGGGTGCTTCGGACCAGGCACTAAAATGCTCATGAACAAAAACTCCCTCTGCATGCACATTTGCAGTGGGAGATTGTATGGGGTCAAGATGACATGCCATAAGGAGTAGTTTCTACCAGACATACCGAATGGACTAAACCCATCTGTACACAAACCAAGATACACATTTCTACACTCGTTAGCGAAATCAGGGTATACTGTTTGAAAGTGTTTCCATGCTTTTACATCAGACGGATGTCTAATCTCTCCATCTTCAGTTGTATGTTGTGCATGCCATCTCATGGCAGCCACTGTCTTCTCGAAAGATATAGACACTTCAATCTGTCCGTGATTGGAAAGTACCACATCCGCTGAAATGGTACACGTGTACGTCCAATAGTAGGTTGATATCTTGGTTTCCCATAAAAGTGATACTCCTGCAACTTTTCATCATCTTTCCAAAATATCATGTAGTTGTCGATGCATACATCAATCATTTTTGATGGTAACCCAAGACTGGAAACCAATTTCTGAATTACATAATAAGACTCAGCCGAATTATTATTTGCAAGCAAATACTATTTAACTAAATCAGCCCATGCATCCATGCAATTCTCAAGTAAGTTGTAATCACTTTTAATTGTCATCATCCTAGATGCTAATGATAATTTAGATTGTCCTTCTCTACATCCATCGTAGATAGGTTGATTCGCAGCGTCTAACATATCATAAAAAATTTTAGCATCTAAGTTCGGTTCCTCGTAATTTGGGACACCAACAAATGTAGCGTTTTCATCAAATGCAGATGATGTTTCATGAAATGCATCATTAACCATATCATGAAACTTATTTTTTGTTTGATGTTGACGACTACTTCCCCTATTTAAGTTCCTACTACTAGAACTACCTTCTTCAACATTAGAACTTTTTCCATGCGAAAGCCATAAATAGTAATTTGGTGTGAAACCTCTATTAAATAAATGTCTCTTCACGTTATCTATTGAGATATACTTCTCATTTCGACAAGGGCAGAAGATTTTATCGTTCTCCTGCGCTAGGGGGTTATTAGTTGCCTGATAGATGAATTCGCGCAAACCATCATAGTACTCTTTTGTAACTTCACTGGTATTTGGGTCTCTCTGCCGATACACACATCCTCTCAAGGCAAAAATTTCATGCTCCGAGCTAGACATTTTTTCTGTTTTGGTTTTTTTTGGATTTGTGAATAGGTGATTGAGATGGGAGAGTGGAGACTTGTATATATATAAGAAAATTTTGCTACTGATTTGCTTTGAAATTGTGAGCTGATTTGCTAGGAAAGTGCTAAGAATTTGCGAGGGAAATTTTCCTCGCAAATATTAGTTACTCTTGTTGAAAACGTGCATATTCGCAAATTTGCAACCACTTTGCGAGGAAAAACCTTTCTCTCACTATTTACTCGCAAAACTATCGCAAATTTGCCAGAGAACTGCCGTTCTCGCAATTTACTAGCAAATTTGTGACCAATTTGCGAGTAAAATGTTTTCTCTCACTGAATACTAGCAAGTCAGTCGCAATTTTGCGAGTGACATGTTTGCCTCGCAATTCACTCGCAAAATTGCGATTGAATTGCGAGTAAAATATGTTCAAGCAAAATTGCGACTAAATTGCATATAAAAAATAATTTCTTTGCATTTCCCTCGCAATTTGGTCGCAAGTTTGCGACTACCAGTGTTCCTCGCAAAATTTCTCTCGCAAATTGACTGTTTTCTTGTAGTGATAAACGTTTTACACATAGAACATTTTTTGTCTCTAATTCGTTGTTAAACACTTGTTAAATATGTCGTTGTTAAATCGTTGTTATTTAGCGAGTACATAACGACGATTTACAAAATTTGTGTAACATCGTCGTATAATCGTCGTAATTTACCAAGACTTTAACGACGATTTCAATCGTCGTTAAATTACGACGAATTTACGACGAAAATTTATTTTGTCGTTAATTCGTCATCAAATCGTAGCCAAATAACGGCGATTTAAATTCATCGCAAAATTTCGTCGTTAATCTACTGCTTTCTTGTAGTGTTTTCCTTACTGTGGTTTTTTCCATAAATGTTTTTAAAGAAGCAACATAAAATAAATTACGAACGATGACAATGATGTTGGTCTCCAAAGAAAAATATTGTAAAAGAAATGACTTACAAATGTGGAAATGGATCTCATATTCGGTCATGTTTCTTTATTACCAACACGAAGAATGGTCGAAAACTTTCCGTATATAAAGATAGACTTCTCCTCCTCCGGAAAACATCAATAACATCAATTGATTTGGTTTACTAATGTACGGTAATTATCATACTCCTAATTATTAAAGTTTATTGTTATATAGTACTAGAAGATGAACCGCGCGTTGCGCGATATTAACTTTATATTGCATTATCATATTTTTGTTTTATTTTTCAATTTTAAGTAAGTATGGTTTAGAAAAGTTTGTCTCTAAATGTTTAAATAATTCAAATTAATATATAAAATTTAATTATATGTAGCAATAATATTTGAGAAAATATGGAGTCAAATAGTTATATAAAATGGTACTAAACTTTAGGATGATTAAAAAACAATAAGAGTTATGAATGATAGAAGCTAACAGAAATGCCAATTAACTAAGATTGTAAAATTCATATTGATGATATCGTAAAGGTTTTCATATTAATTTGTTCAAGAATTTTAGTATATGGAGATACTATTTATTTTAAAATATACCTTAAAATAAGGAAAAGATTATATTTGTCACATTTTTAAGCGATATTTATCGCTTTGTTATATCGCTAATTATTGTCTTTTAATGTGCTATTGTTTGTTTTTTAAACTATATTTGATCAATTACATACGAACATTATACAAAATTTTGAAATGATAAAACTATTTCAAAAATTTACATAGAGTTAATTTAGATAATATTTTTGTTGGTAGATTAGTTTTTTATCATTGACGACCAAATAATACCATATTTCAATGTTACCTTAATTATCAGTATTCTATTAAAGTAACTTGTATACATGTGAAAGAAGACTGATCTACTATTTTTTTACAATTTTGTTATCAAATTTGAACTTTTTTGTTTTAAAAGCTTACAACTATTAATTTTGTTTATCAAAAAAAAAATATTATTTGGTTTAGTCTTAGATTAATGTATTAGAATTAATAAGATACTAGAGTTTCGACCTGCGCAATCGCGCGAGTTTTTTTTTATAATTTTATATATAATTAATTATGTTTAGATTCCTCGAGTATCAGGTTTATAATTTTTGGTAATTTGAGTTTTGGATTCGGGCTTAGGTTCAAAACTTTTAGAATTTTCAGTTATATCGAATTCTGGGTTCGGTTTAGATTTGAGACTTTCGAACTTTTGGATTTTCTCGGATACTCGTATAGGTTCAGTTCGGATAATATTCAATTCCCAAAATACCGTGAAAAAAAACCCGTGAGAGTATTTAAAAAAACATCAGATGAGTAAACTTTAATTTTTATTGTTTATGTAAATTATTTATAAATTTTTATAGATTTTTCTAAATTTTATCACTTTATAAGTTTTTTTGAATTTTTGTAACAAATTTTATTTTAAAAAATAATAATATTGTAATATAATTATTTTAAAAGTTATGGATTTATTTTAAATTTGAAAAAAAACTATATTTAAATTTGCTAAAAGTTGATGATTTTAAATTGTGCTGGTTTACAATTTTGATAGTGTGTAAGTGAAAAGAATATTAGAATATTCTAATATGTTTGTTAGAATATGTAAATGAGTTATTAGAGTTATTTTAATTTATTAGATACATTTAATAAAAAAATTTAAAATAGGTTTTTTAGAAAAATCACACATGAAAAGGTATATGTCTTCCCTTTTAATAAGATAGATATTATATTTTGTATTAATTTATTTATTTCATTCACTTAGTAAAGTTATTATGTTTTCTTTTCTTTTAAATGATCATTTAATTAGATGACTTTAATGTAAAAAAAATTATATTTGTTTAGGTGGACACTCTAGATGGAGAGAAAAGTCTATAATTATATATAAGATTAGAATAACGGTAAGGTGATACATAAAGACAAGAAAATAATAAAAGAGTGTGTGGGACACATGGGAAAGGATAGACATTCCTGGCTCAGGTATGCCTAGGGCTGGAAAAATTAATGTAAACAAAAAAACTGAATTAAAAAACCGATAACCGAAATCGAAGCGAAACCAAAATCAAAAAATGAAGAAAATACCTGAACGGATCCAATTATCGAGAACCAAAAAAACTTGAGCCGAACCGAAATATTTAAAATACTTTTAAAAATACTCAAAATATTGGACAATACCCATAAATAATCGAAAATGTCCAAAATTACCCTCCAATTTATATCCAAATGGTTACCGTTTCAATTGGAACTGAACCCAAACCGGAACCGAATCGAAAACCTTTCGGTTCCAATAAAGTTCCAAAATTTAGGAATCAAATTAACTGAAAACGTAATTAACCGAACCGAAGAACCGGATGTCAACCCCTAGGGTATGTCGTATACCACTGCTTCACTTTATTTCATATATATACTCTTTCATAAAAATTGTTGTCTTAGCTCTTAGCATAAGTGACATAGATCTTTTTTTAAAAAAATATATAAGATTACAATTATTTAATATGCAATTAGTTAATTATAGATAATTTTTATTGGCGGTTCGAAAGGACAAAAGATAAATTGAATGTATAAAATTACATCGACAACGTAGAGTAAGACCCCTCGAAAAAAAACTCTAAAACAACATTTTTGTGAATTGTGAAACACATGGAGTATTTAACTCTTTTAGTATAAAATACTTCACTTTGCATAATTTCCAGTGTCACATTGTGCACCATTCAACCATTATTTCCTCCGGTGTCTGGCACGGCGCCATATCTTTTTTTTCCTTTACTTCTTTTCTTTTTATCTTTGTTAACACCTTATTCCCCCGTCGATATATGCATGCCTCTGGGTTGGTTGAATCTCAAATATGAGATGATATTTGCTCGAAGAGTTTTCTTAGATCTGGCGGCTCTCGGTCTCTTCTGGAGCCATGACGAGATGGGTCAGGGAGAAGGTTGATGTTTGAGGTCGGATTTTAGGTTGCGAGTTGCTAGGGACAGAGTGATTTTCAAAGGATCATGCCTTGCTTCTGAAGATGGCAACGTGGGATGGCTGGAGGAGGGTCCTTCTTCAATTCTGAATCATGTCATTAAACTCTTAACATCGTGATAATTGTTGAGATAAGCTCATAAAAGGAAACTTGGAGTACAAGTTTTAGATAAGGATAAGAACTAGATTAGTTAGGAGTTATCTAGCTAAATATCAATGATTTCCTAATAAGAAAAGGAGATGTCTTTTCTTATATATAAGTTGTTGAGTTCATGGCAAAGGAAGTCGAGTGTTCTAGGTTTAAGAAGCTTTAGTTTTTGAGTTTGTAGTTTTCTAAAGTTAATAAACAAGTTCTTTGATTGATTTCTAATTCTAAAACACTTTGGCAAAACAATAATTGGTATCAGAGCTTGTCTTTCTTAACCAATTTTTATCTCCCGAAGAAGACGATTTGACAAACACAAAACAAAGTCGTGTTTTGCTACTTGTCGATCTCAATTGACAGAAAGAAACCAGGTTTAAGAAATCCTCTGTTTTATCGAGAGAAAACAGAGTTGTGTTCTGAACCAAAAACACATAAGATACAAAGTTAAAGACGTTCTTCTTTGTGTAAAACAAGGAGAGAACGATGAGTGAAATCACCATCTCAAGCTCTAAACCGAAAGAAGGAGAGGGGGAGAAGGACCTTCCTCGCTTAAATGTCCGATGCTAAATACAACCAACTATACCGTGTGGACCATGAGAATGAGAGTGCTGCTCATGCTTCATAAAGTCTGGGAAACAATAGAAGGTGACGTCGCTGATGGAGAAAAGAATGACGTTGCCCTGGCTTTGATCTTTGAGTCGATACCCGAAGCTCTTATTCTTCAAGTTGGAGAATTAGACTCGACTAAGAAGCTTTGGGATGTTATCCGGACACAACACATGGGTGCAGAACGAGTAAGAGAAGCTCGAATACAAACTCTAATGGCAGAATTTGATCGCCTTAAGATGAAAGACGTAGAAACCATTGATGAATTCGCGGGAAAACTATCTGAGATATCTTCAAAGTGCGTAGCACTCAGAGAAGTAATTGACGAGCCAAAATTAGTAAAGAAGTTTCTCAAAAGTCTTTCGCGAAAGAAGTACATCCACATCGTCGCATCACTTGAGCAAGTCTTAGACTTGAAACACACGAGCTTCGAAGACATCGTGGGTAGGCTGAAAGCTTACGAAGATCGTGTGTCTGATGAGGATGAAACACAAGAGGATCAAATGAAACTTATGTATGCGAATATGGAGACACACTCAGACCGTGAATACGAAAGCTTTAGGGGAAGAGGCCGAGGTGGACGAGCATACAATAGAGGAAGAGGACGCGGTAGGTCCAATGGAGAAAGAGATATGTCCAAAATAACCTGCTACCGATGTGATAAGGTTGGGCATTTTGCTTCTACCTGTCCTGATCGTCTCTCGAAGCTGCAAGAGACACAAGAAGATGGCAAAGATGAGATGCAGATTGCCGATGAATTAATGCTACATTAGGTAGTATACCTCAATGAAGAAAAGATTGTACCAAAACAATATGAAGCTGATATGGTGGAAGACAACATATGGTATCTTGACAATGGAGCCAGCAACCACATGAGCGGAGACCAAAGGTATTTCTCCCACATCAATGAAACTATCTCCGGGAAAGTAAGGTTTGGTAATGACTCTCGCATTGACATTCGCGGGAAAGGGATGATAGAATTCCTGGACAGGAATGGAGAAGCACGAATTATAAACGATGTTTATTTCATACCAGACCTAAAAAGCAATATCATTAGTCTTGGACAAGCCACAGAGTCGGGCTGTGATGTGAGAATGAAGGGAGAATACCTGATAATGCATGATCGAGAAGGGAAGTTAATTGCTAAGGCAGTGAGACCTAAAAATCAGCTCTATAAAGCCAGGATGCATATCAAAGATTCGATAAGCTTACTTTCCACAGTGACAAGTGAATTCAGCAGATGGCATGGCAGGATGGGTCATATAAACCAAGAAACGCTGAAGAACATGATACAAAAGGAGTTAGTGGTTGGCATACCCCATGTAGAGATCGACAAGAGCATTTGTGGGTTGTGACTTCTTAGAAAACAAACGAAGAAAACCTTTCCTCAAGCCACATCTTATAGGGCAAGTAAGGCACTTGAGCTCATCCATGGAGACCTTTGCGATCCCATAACACCGAGCACGGCCGCAGGAAATAGGTATGTCTTCGTACTTATTGATGACAAATCAAGATACATGCGAACAATACTCTTAAAGGAGAAGACTGATGCGTTTGAGAGATTCAAAAGGTTTAAAAGTCTGGTAGAAAAGGAACTAAATGCCGCGATCAAAACACTGAGAACAGATAGAGGTGGAGAGTTCACTTCTCAAGAGTTCAATCTTTTCTGTGAAAACTCTGGAATAAAACGACATCTAACTGCTCTTTACACTCCTCAGCAAAACGGAGTCGTGGAAAGGCGTAATAGAACGCTAATGGAAATGACGAGAAGCATAATGAAGCACATGCAGGTTCAAAATTATTTATGGGGTGAAGCGGTGGGGCATTCAACATACCTTTTAAATCGAGTATCCACTCGAGCACTTGGAGAAAGAACGCCGTATGAAGTCTTGAGAGAGAAGAAAGCAAATGTTCAACATATCCGAACCTTTGGATGTGGGATATGCTAAGATGGAGAACCCACACTTGAGGAAATTGGATGATCGATCGCAGGTCTTAGTTCATCTAGGGACGGAGTCGGGGACCAAAGCATATCGTATGTTTGATCCAAGATCCAGGAAAGTTGTCGTGAGCCGTGACGTCATCTTTGATGAGTCTAAAACATGGAATTGGACTCAAATGGAATCAAGACGAGAGCAAGCTGGAGGTTTTAGAATAACTCTTGGAAGTTACGGAAACCATTGGCCGGGTAGGTGAGTCCGATATCATTACTAATGAAACAAAGTATAATGAGGAACACGGTGATATGATCCTAGGAACAAACTCTGATTTTTGAAGACTGAAACTTGATGAATTGACTGAGAGATGGCCGATGGGATGATGATTGAAGGAGAAGTGAATGATCGATGGGCTGATGACTTTAGGCGTGAGATGAGGCTGAGAGAGAGATGGGATTTCGACACAACCAATGGATGATGACAAAGGCTGCTGGATAGAAGAGACTCTAGTTTAATAATGATCACAAAGAGACTCGGATTCAAGGAGCTTAGAATCGATTTTGAGAGAACAAACAAGTTGCTGGAAATTTTCTTTCTACGTTAATTCTCTGCCTTACAAAAGAAGGAGATGGCGACATTATAAAGAAAACAAACTAGGGTTGACATCCCTCAGAGACAAAAACAACACGTAGTTCTGAAATTTAAAAACAAACAACGCAACGTCCGAAAATAAAACAACATAACAAGCGACACCAAGAGAGGTCTTTATGCGCCAAACCAAGACAAGTACTTATTTCAAATAGCATTATTGGAAAAAGGAAAAATGCCCTGCCTCGTTAAAACCTTGATAATGGTAAAACCCGATGTGGGACAAAACCCATCTTCTAAGGAAAGAGTACAACTACACATTATCCTTTTTAATGCTACTGAAATAAGTAACCTGGCTTCTCGCACGGAATATGGGTGAATACGTTGTAGATGGTAGTAGCTTGTTGTTCACCCAATTCCGTGCTGAGCAAAACTCGGACTCCCTTGGCTATCTCCTTAGCTTTAGAGCGCGTTATCCTTCCTTCAGGTTCAG
>OVAN01001164.1:0-44245 GCA_900406275.1 Anastatica hierochuntica | reverse complement strand
CTGATGCCCAACACTTCTTTGATTGATTTACAACCTTTTCGTTGCTGCCTGTTTTCTTTGTTCTTTAGATTTCGATATTTGCATCATCTGCAAAACTTCTTTTTTGCTTTAGTCCGCTGTTTGATTCCACATTCTTCATGCTACCTTTGGTCTCTGTGGATTCGATCCCGAACCACTACAACATACATTTGTGCGTTTGCAGTGTTATCTTGGGTGAAAACCTTAGCTATCGAGTACCCCCAATCTACACGAGCGTATTGTCTCTTCCAGCAATAACAACTATAATAATCTTAGATCTAACAATCAACAATCACACAAAAGTAACAATCAACAATCAAGACACCAATCAGGACCAAATGACGCGAGAAGCCTAAGCTATTAATAGATGAGAGTCAAGTTAAGGGAAGATGGGGGATCACGTAGTAGCTCCTCACCTTGGCCTTAAACTCGATAAATCTAAGTCAGTGGAAGGTAGATCCGGTCTCCGGGAAAGCAGATCTGAATCCTGAAGAAGTTTAGGGTTCAGATATAGAGAAACAAACAAATCATGGCCTGGAATCCTAATCAAACAAGAGCACGGAAGGAGACACGGTCTTTACATCAGAGATCTGAGCTACTGACAACGAAGAAAACGATGAGAAGTTGAGGATTCACGAATACGGAATGATGGACGGATCTCGCAGTGGCTTCTCCTGCTTGCAGGCTCCTCCGACGGTGGCGGACGGCGGGAAGAAGGCGGCAGCGGTGGCTGGTTACTTCAGCAGAGCTCCGCTGTGTTTCTCTAATGCCTTAATTTTGTATCCCTATGAGTCCTTTTATAGGGAAAAGAAGAAGGCAACTCCTTAGAGATATGTTCATGATTTCAAAAAAAAGGTAAGTTCACCATAATAAATCAAAAATGAAAACAGCACATCTTCGAGAAACTAAAAAACTCACGAAAAGAATTGTAGCATACACTCGTTTATATAAATAAAGAAACAACCTTCGTTTCGAAAAATAGAAAAAGAAAGATAAAAAAGAGTCAACTGGGAAATGGAAATTCAGAAATGGTTTTGCTTTAAGAGCATATGATGCGTTCTAAATTCCAAGGCAACAACAACTCCTAAATTCAATTTCCACGAATTTTTACCTTTTTCATTCTTCTGCCTGCAACATCCATAAGGTCTGTTGGGTCAATATACATAGACGCAAGAAAATGAATAATAGAGATTCTTAACCTAATGATGATTCTCATTTAATAAAAGTATTCATGAAATGTGATCTTCGTCTAACAATTAAGTGGTATGAATGCAGAATCAAGCTAAATACTTTTACATTTTTACATTTGATAATATAATATTTGCTATTTACTAGTTATAAACGTTAGATGATAATTTAAAATTTTGTTACTATAAAAATTCCGAACATGACATTTTTGAATATAGTCAATACACTTGACTATATGCGACAACAGTTTAAAAATATTATAGTCACTCCATTTACCAAATTTTTAAAAGATATGCCATAATATCATCGTTATTGTGCCATAATAGCAAACAAATATATAAACTTGAACTATGTAATTTTAAGATCATGTAATAATATAGCATAAATTAGATTCATTATAAACGTAAAGGTGTGAACAAAAGCCCATAAATATCAAAATTAATATATGATTCGATAGATATATAACGGGAAATTGGAAATCTACATAAATAAAATAAAACCAGGATCGACATAGATTTGTTGGTAGGCAATTTGGAAACGTAAAGAAGAGATCCAACAAAAGAAGAGATACACCAAGAGTGAGCATGCCCTAAAAAATTTGAATAAACTATAAATACCACCACGGTTGTATTACCACCTAGTTGTCTGCCAAGAAAAACTATCATCTATGTAGACGACACACCCTTGTGAACCCTAATTATTGGCTAATGGACTCGTTTCAGATACTGGGCTTTAGAGCCCATTTAAGTTGGAGAAAGAAGGCTAGTAAGTGAGTTGTGTTTGAGCTTACGAGTGCACAGTAATCTCAATACAGAGGATCATCACACGTGTAGTTAGAGATCATAAATATCTCTAACTAACTTCTTCAGCGGAAAATAGAGTTTGTTACAAAACAGAGGGAGATCTAAGAGGAAGAAGATTAACAGAGAGAGAGAGGGTTCAAGTGTGAAGGGGGTCGATAGAGATATAGAGAGAGATCTTCATATCTTCTCTTCATTGTGGTGAAAAAAAAATATTCTCTTCATTGTATCTTCTTCTTTTCTCTTTCTTTGGTTTTCTTCTTAATCCATCTCGCCGGAATCTTTGTAACGGCAGTGATCGGAATCTCTTGTGCTTCTCTTTTACGACATAGTTGACGCAGTTGGGGAGCAAGAGATCTCCCTCCGAGACGTAGGGTGTTGTCCGAACTCGGTGATCAATACTTTGTGTAACACAAGATCAGATCGGAAGCTAACACAAGGGATCGGAGAAAACAGAGATCGGAAATTTACAAGTGGTATCAGAGCCTCTCACTGCAGCTAACTGGAACAGCTTGATCTTGAGCTTCTTCTTTACAATCTTCAAGAGGTAGATCTCTAAACAAATCTTAGTCCTAGATCTTGTTTCTGTAGTACTTAGTATTTTTTTGGTTCATCTGAATCAAAGAAGAGAGAAGTTACAAAGTTGATCAGGCTAAGTTCAAGATCTAAGAAACTACAATTTTTTTAGTTGTTAGATCTTTAGTAACAAGTTGTTTAGTTGGCTCATCTCTATTCGATCAGAAGATTGAAATGTTAAGTACAAGAGTGGATGTTAAAAGATTTGATGGTAAATTAAACTATCACCTTTGGAAGGTGAGGATGATGGCTCACTTTACAGTCTTGGGACTTAAGGATATCTTGGCAGATGAAGACCTTTTGTTGGTACATCAACCTACAAATGATTCAAAAGAACCAGAGACTCAAGATTCTGTAAAAGCAACGGGAGAATCTACTTCTGCAAAGTTGGTTAGGGATCCAGTCAAAATAGAGAAGTCAGAGAAGGCTAAAAGTATTATCATTCCAAATGTCACTAACAGAGTATTGAAGAAAATAATACACTGTGAAACAGCAGCTCAGATGTGGACAACACTATATAAACTCTACCTGGAGTCCACTCTGCCTAACAGGATATACATTCAGTTGAAATTCTACACATTCGAGATGAATGAGTCCAAAAGAATGGACCAGAATGTGGATGACTTCCTCAAGATAGTACTTGACCTAGAGAATGTGGGGGTAAATATCTCAGAAGAGGTTCAAGATGTACTCTTGCTAAGCTCACTACCTAGCAAGTATGACCAACTAAAAGAGACCCTGAAATATCGAAAAGAGACTCTTAGCTTGACAGAAGTAATAGCCTCTGCAAGGTCTAAAGAGAGGGAGTTCATGGATAGTGGAAAAAGTTCTAAAAACCAACCTGAAGGCTTATATGTTGAGTGCAGAGGTAGATCTGAGAAGAGAAATAATAACCAAGGTAGAAGAAGGTCTAAGAGTAAGGGTAAAGGAAAACAAAATCAGAAGGGTAACAAGAACTCAAAGGGTTGTTTTGTATGTGGCAAAGAGGGTCACAGAAAACGTGACTGTCCAGAAAGGAAAAATAAGGGGTACCAAGATCAGCATAAGGAATCTGCAAACCTAGCTGATAGTGAACCCCTAGTCTTAGCAGTAAGTACTCAGGAAGCAAATGAAGAGTGGGTACTAGACTCAGGGTGTACCTTTCACATAACTCCTAATAAGGACCTACTCTATGACTTTGAGGAATTAGGAGGAAAGGTACTTATGGGGAACAACACCTACAGTGTCGTGAAAGGTATAGGCAAAATCAGGATTACAAATCTATATGGTTTTGTAGTGGTTCTAACATATGTCAGGTATATGCCTACGATGAGTAGAAATCTCATTTCTTTTGGCATGTTGGAGAAATCTGGATGCAGATATGAAGGTCGGGACTTCATAGTGACCTTCTAAGAGAACAACCAGAAGGTACTATCAGGAAAATACAATTCTGGGTTGTATTATTTACAAGGGACTGTAAGAGGTAATCAGTCCCTTGTGGTTGAGTCAGGAAATGAGAAAACAAGGTTGTGGCACTCTATGTTGGGCCACATGAGCCTTAGTGGAATGCAGATCCTAAGCAAGAATGGTACTTAAAGGAAAAAGACATCACAGAAATGTCATTCTGTGAAAACTGCATTCTATGAAAATCTAAGAAGAAAAGTTTTGCTAAAGGACAACACACATCAAAGGCAGTGTTAGATTACATTCATTCAGACATGTGGGGATCTCCTTCTACTCCCCCTAGTCTAAATGAGTGCAAGTATTTCATTACCTTTATTGACGATCATTCAAGGAAGGTTTGGATATATTTTATAAGAACAAAGGATGAGGCATTCTCTAAGTTTAAGGAATGGAAGATCTCTGTTGAAAACCAGTCAGGGAAGAGGATCAAGTGTCTAAGGATAGAAAATGGACTAGAATTATGCAATCAGTAGTTTGATGAGCTTTGCAAGGAAAGTGTAATTACAAGGCACAAAACTTGTAGCTACACTCCACAACAAAATGGAGTTTCAGAAAGAATGAACCGGACTATCATGGAAAAAGTGAGGTGCATACTTTCTGAAGCAGGGTTAGAACAGAAATTATGGGCCGAGGCATCATCCACTGCAGTATATCTAATAAATATATCTCCAAACTCTGCAATGGATTTTAAGTTGCCAGAAGAGATCTGGGCAGGTACAAAACCTAACCTAGAGAATCTCAAGAGATTTGGTAGCACAACTAATGTTCATTATGTTCAAGAAAAGACAAATCCTAGGGCTATCAAAGGTCTGTTCTTAGGTTATCCTCAAGAAGTTAAAGGCTATAGGGTATGGATTCCTGATGATCTGAAATGTGTGATTAGCAAAGATGTGACCCTAAATGACATAGAAGTCTATAAAGATTGGTCAACTAAGGATGAATAGGTAGTGAACTCATAAAAGAAACAGAAAAGGGTGTACTTTAATCCGATTCTGGAACAATATTATGGAATGAGTTCTCCAGTTCATAAGGATAAGGCTCAAGGAGGAGTTTATGAAGAGACATTCCTACCTAATGAAAAATGGAATCATCAGAAGAACACACTGCAGTGGAAGCAGTAAGACCTGAAGAAGCTTTAGATGATTATCTTCTTGCTAGAGACAGAGCAAGAAGGCAACACAAGATGCCCTCTAGATTTATAGATACAGAATTTGTGGTCTATGGAGTCGCTGCTGTGGATCTACAGGAACCATCATCTTATGCAGAAGCCATACATAGTAAAGAATTGAGATTCTGGAATGGTAGAATGAATGAGGAAATGGATTCCTTAATGCAGAACAAGACCTGGTATATAACTGAAAGACCTATGGACAAGAGGGTAATAAGCAGTAAATGGATCTACAAAAGGAAGCGTGGAATACCTGGAGTGGAAAATCCTAGGTTTAAAGCTAGACTTGTGGCAAAGGGTTATTCACAAGTAGAAGGTGTGGATTACACAGAGGTGTTTGCACCTGTGGTGAAACATGTCTCTATAAGGTTGATGTTTTCATGGGTAGTGAAACATGATCTTGAGCTGGAATAACTTGATGTTAAAATAGCCTTTCTTCATGGGAATTTAGAAGAAGAAATTTATATGGAACAACCTGAGGGGTTTGTGTCTAAAGGAGAAGAAGACAAGGTCTGTAGGTTTGTTAAGTCTCTGTATGTCTTAAAATAGAGTCCAAGACAATGGAATAAGAGATTTGACCAGTTTATGGAGGAACATGGTTTCATCAGAAGTCAGTATGATGCATGTGTCTATGTGAAGGGTTCTACAGTTAAAGACTTGGTGTATATGTTGATCTATGTGGATGACATGCTAATAGTTGCTAAGGACATGTCTATGATCAAAGAACTAAAGGGACAGTTGAGAGATGTTTTTGAAATGAAGGATATGGAAGCAGCTAGTAAGATCCTAGGCATGGAGATTATTCAGGACAGAAAGAAAGGAATACTTAAGCTATCTCAAGAGAAATATCTAACTCAAGTGCTAGAGACATTCAATATGTCAGATTCTAAACTAGTGTCAACCCCTATTGGAACTCAGTTTAAGCTAAAGAGTTTGGATGAGGATGAATGTGTTACTGAGTCTAAGGCTAATGGAACAAACTCCCTATGCAAGTGCAGTAGGGAGTCTGATGTACGCTATGGTGGGATCAAGGCCAGACTTAGCTTATGGAGTTGGTTTGGTAAGCAGGTTCATGGGAAATCCAGGGAGAAATCACAGGTAGGCGGTTAAGTGGATCATGAGATATCTTAAGGGAATTTTAAATCAACATTTAACATTTACTAGACAAGATAATTTTGATGTTGTTGGGTTTGTGGATGAAGATTTTGTAGCAGATCTTGACAGGAGAAGATCTGTTACATGCTACATTTTTCAGGTAGGAGGGAATGTTGTTAGCTGGAGATCAGGTTTGCAACATATTGTGACCTTATCTACGACAGAATCTGAGTATGTAGCTCTAACAGAAGCAGTCAAGGAAGCTTTGTGTCTGAAGGGGATTTGTTTAGAATTGAAAATGAATAATTCAGTTGCTAAAGTTTTTTTTGATTCACAGAGTGCTATATGCTTAGTCAAGAATGGTGTTTACCATGAAAGGACTAAGCATATAGATGTTAAGCTACATTTTATTAGAGATGTTATTTACAATGGAGATGTGGTGGTGGAAAAACTACATACTACAGATAATCCAGCTGACCTGTTGACGAAGACATTACCAGGGCCTAGGTTTGTGAAAGGATTGGTTCAACTTCGTCTTCACTAACCATAGACATGGCTCTGTCCAGGTGAGTTAGTACCTCGCAAGGTGAAGTAAGAGGTTAGTGATAATTACTACTTCATAGTGAGAGGATATTAGTATGTGTAGAGATATGATCAGGATCTCTATTACATTACCTGGACAATATAAACTGATCGGATTTGTGTTGGGAGTTAGTGTCTTCGAGGATATGTTCCAAAAAATTTTAACAGGAAGGTATTGGACATAACTTAACATCCAGACACAGGAGAAAGACAAAGGAAAAATGAGTCTTTCGGATACTAAGTCGTCAAGGAAAAGGACCCAAATGGGTAAAGAGGAGGGTTATTGTCGTGATTTCCTGGAGGATTTGTTGATTGAAGTAGTTTGGATCTGAGATCTGAAGACGAAAGCATATCAAGAGTCTGAGCTGGAGATGTCAAGTTGCAGCGGGTATCGAGAGGTGCTAACTCGAGGAGGAGCCTTCTGCATATAAGTTGATAGCTCCTCTAAAGCTCAAGAAAAAGCCAGAAGACAGTGAGTAAACAGGGAGGCTAGAGACTAAAGGAGGATGATGAAGTGAGACAAATGGGGAAATGACAGGGATGCATACCTGAACTTTTTGAGGGATCGTCGGAGGAAACTCAGACGATTGTCTACTCCATCGTAAGGTCAACCAGGGACATCGGCAAGGTTGAAGGTGAAAGAGAGACAAGAGCTACGGTGGTGATCTGAAACGCGTTTAGCCAAAGGAAGAGATTGTGAACCCTAATGATTGGCCAATGGAATCGTTTCAGATGTTGGGCTTTAGAGCCCATTAAAGTTGGAGAAAGAAGGCTAGTAAGTGATTTGTGTTTGGGCTTACGAGTGCACAGTAATCTCAATAGAAAGGATCATCACACGTGTAGTTAGAGATGATAAATATCTCTAACTAACTTCTTAAACGGAAGCTAGAGTTTGTTACAAAACAGAGGGAGATCTAAGAGGAAGAAGATTAAAAGAGAGAGAAAGGGTTCAAGTGTGAAGGGGGTCGATAGAGAGAGAGCTTCGTATCTTCTCTTCATTGTATCTTCTTCTTTTCTCTTTCTTTGGTTTTCTTCTTAATCCATCTCGTCGGAATCTTTGTAACGGCGGTGATAGGAATCTCTTGTACTTCTCTTTACGACATAGTTGACGCAGTTGGGGAGCAAGAGACCTCCCTCCGAGACGTAGGGTGTTGCCCAAGCTCGGTGATCAATACTCTGTGTAACACAAGATCAGATCGGAAGTTAACACAACTGATCGGAGAAAACAGAGATCGGAAACTTACAATCCTTAAAAAAATTCACTCTATTTTCTCTCCAGATCAACAAAATACCGATAAAGCAAAAACATAATAATACCGTTACATGAACTACCCAAACTATTTTGTAGACACTTATAGCACTCACTCTCTCAGAACTAAAAAACAATATACCCAGTAATCAAAAAAAAATATAAAACACACATCCACACATAGCGGATGACCAAACCTAGTAATATATAAAAGGTGGGTGTTGCAAAAATTGCCTAAAACATTTGCTCAATTCTAAAATTAACCCATCAAATATTAACATTCTAAAACTAACTCTATCACTCTTTTTATCTTTCTCTTTTTAAACTATCCACAAAAATGTCATTGATGTTTGCTTTAACGCTCGAAAAAGACGACGTTGCAGTCCGCTTTATTTTTAATGTAGACGGCGTTACAGATTGCTTTGTAATTTAATCTCTTATAGCAGACTAAAGCGTCGTCAACTTCGAGTGCTAAAGCAGACAGCGCTACAGTGTGTTTTGTAATTTCATCTTTTAAAGTAGACTACAACACCTCTGCTTTAGAAGATAAAATTGCAAAGCAGAATGAAGCATTGTCTGCTTTAGTACTCAAAACAGACAACGTGTTAGTCTGCTTAAGAAGATAAAATTACAATGCATTCGACTTTGCAGTCTGCAATAGAAAATAAAATTATGAAGTAGACTACAGAGCCATCTGCTTTAGCCTTGAAGAAGACGACACTGCAATATGTTGTTGTGGGGATAGTTTTCACCTAAAATACCAGCTGCAAGTGCACAGTAACCATAGTAATATTTAGAGATCAAATCCACAAGGTCCAAGTCTTACACTAGGAACTTATGAGAATGAAACTAAGCTAAGATGGAAAATATGGTTTTTATGTTTTGGGGAGATGCTTAGAACAAAATCAGAACTGAAACTAAACTAAAATTAACTAAATAAACAAGTTTAAATCAATGGAAAAGAAGTTGGACATCAAGGAATTCTCAGGGATTCATGAATCAAGTAAAACATGATTATCAATAGGGAAATTCTGAAACCATTCTTGATCTCAAAATAGAAAGGTAAATCCTCTCCACTTTCGAGGTTTGGAATTCTATGTTTTTAACAATATATAGATTCAACTTTCGATGGTTATTGAAGAAGAAAATATGCTTTAATTAGCGTACAAGTTTTGATATGTTCACAAAGCCAATGCGATATACTTTCATACCCTCTGTGCAACTTAGCTTATCTAAAGCATGTCCGGTGATTTTGCAAACTTTTGAAATGTAAATCTACCTAGATCAGTACCTTGTTACCTATTCTAGTTCTTGCATTCATATTAACACTAAATGAAGAAGTCATAAGATAGTTCCCTAATCAAACAAAACTCTAACTAGCAATCCATGAATAACTATTGAAAACCCTTTAACCCAACAAAGACATTACTCAGTGGTCACCACCAAAGTCATCATAAAGCGTATGAATAAAGAATAAATCATGATTAAAATAGAATAAGAACAAGAAAAAGTTTAGAAAACTTCTCCAAAAGATGTAAGGGAAGAGATTCTCTCTAAAGTACAAATAAACTGAAAGCTATGAACACCCAGCCTTTCCGGGCATGCTGCTCTCTACAAATTGTCTCATATGTTTAAATATATGGTAAAAAAGACTAAAAACAAGTATTTATAGGCTTAGATCGAGTTAAGGTCAATTAGGTTAAGTTCTAGTTGTTTCGACGTTTACAACGGTTTAAGGCTAAAAATAGAGCACGACTGGTGGAATGGAGTTATATATGAGTGGAAATGCTCATGAGAGAGGAAAAAATGATCCAGCACCAGCCTGGGGAAAAAAGTACTTTTGACCATTGAAACACCCTTTTGTGGCAACCTTCATCTTTAGGCTTGACAGATAAGTCTTCAGTAAATGAATCATATATTTTGATCCACTGATTCAAATGACTTGATATTACATCCATTGGATAAAATAACTCAATTCTCTAGTTTTCTTCCAAATTTCATCATAATCCATTGAGTTCAAGCCCTTCGTCTTGGATGATATTTCAAATGTTTGGATACTGTCCACAAACTATATTTTGCTCCAAAATGCTTTGTTTGACCTAAAATGATCATAAACACTACAAATACAAGAAAAGTACCTTTTACATCACAAACTTTCTTAAAAACACTAAGAAATCATACAAAAAATCCATAGGAGAAATGGTAAAATATTGGTGTTATCACCTGCTTTAGAAAATGAAATTACATTGCAAATTGTGGGGCCGTCTACTTTGGGTGCTAAAGTAGACGGTTGATAGGCATCAGGTTTCACCTGATAACTATATGCAAGTGCACCTATGTACTCGCAGTAGTATAAACAGGATCGATCCGTATAGACCAATGATCACACATAGAGATGGTGAACCAACTACAGGCTAAGGCTAAAAGGAAAAGTTGAGATGAAACTAAAATGAGGGAAAGCAAACATGTAAGCAAACACAACAAACGAAGCAAGAATTTGATGGTTGTGAATCAATCAGGAAAAACCTTGAGCACAAAGTATTTTCCGAGAAATCATTTTATTGTTGAATCGAGTTGTTAATTAAGGAATAATTTTAAACCGTCTTGAACTCAAGTCACTTAGGTAGAGTTAACTTACTTTTATATTGCTAACTCCCTATGTTGTAGAATCTTAAACATTAACTTTCGTTGATTTTCTGATCCTAAACATCCATTTTAATTGGGTTTGATATGTTAACAAATTGCTTAAACATCAATTTCCATTGAACTAAGAAAATTTGCTCATCTAACATTCTTTCAGACATTTAATCAAACACTTTCGATGCTTTAAATAACTTAACAACATAAACTAGGTGATCAAGCTAATTTCAACATTGAGAACAATGATACATGAAGATCCAATTAATAATCCCTACTTAAACAATCCTAAATCAACCATTGATGAAATCCCCTAATGAGAACTCTAAACCCAACCAGGAAACTTTTCACTCATGGCAATGAAACAATCACAAGATGAATTTGGGATAAACATGATTGTAATTGAATAAAAGCAAAAGAGAGGATTCAGAATTCTTGTAATTGAAGTACATAGTAGCATAATCAAACCTAAAGCATGATTCAGGGTCATGTAATAAGTTTATGGTTCAGTAAAACGAGTCTTCTCTCGGTTCAGATCTGATTTGGAAAACTTGGTTTCCCGATAAGCACTAGATCGGTCGATCTGAGGAGATGGATTGACTGATCCATTCCACCATGTCGATCCAGGTGCCTAGATCGATATATACGTGCTATTTTTGGCTTCTCATGTCCGAAATGTATATTAAGCTCCACGATACCTTCTAATTAAATCCTTTTTCATGAAATGAACCAATAATATGTATAAAAACTAAAGAAGAGCAAAATACTTCGAAAAGAACAAAAGACAAAAGAAAGTAACCCTTTTCTCGATTGAAAACTCTAAGAAAAACAGGTAAAAATCCCACACATCCCCGACTTGAATCTTTGCTTGTCCTCAAGTGAAGGAAACAAAATACTAAGTCATGGGGAGAAAAGGTTTGAAAAGAAAGGACTCACATACTTTCAGAAAACCTGACTCTACGCTCAGACTCACTAACCACGTAATGAAAAAACCGTTAAAACATTCTCCCCTAGAAAACCTGCCCAGCCGCCCAAGCCATCCTTACTATGAACTTTAAAGCCTGCAAGACTCAAATTTATGTAATTGATCCTTTACATTAATTAAAGATGGCGTGTGCTCTTTATCAGGAAAACTCTCTTTCAAGAAAACATGCTAGGAAGGACATGGTCATATTATGTGGTGAGGATGTAGTGTTTTTGAGTGTAAAATAGTGTCAAATGCAATACATTATGCAAAAAATTTTGAGAGAGAGAGAGAGAGAGTATATTAATAACCTCAACCCCTAGTTAACCAAGTACAAAAACGATCAATCGCAACTCCATGTAAACATATGCAATCCTCTAGGCAACCAAACTCTGAGATATTTCAGAAATGCTGATTCCAATTCCCGAAATAAATAAATAAAAATCAATTTTGTTTTTTCTTTTCATAAAATCGGGTGGAACCAGGTTACAACACCTGATCTCATTAGAAAATACCAAAACAGCACGAAGAAAATGAAATTAAACCATATTAACCACAAATAACACCAATATTTTACACTTTTCGGATAGATTTTATTATGTTTTCTTATTGGTTTTAGGCAAATTTGTTCTTGAAAAGGTATCTTTATTGTATTTGTAGTTTTTTGAGTCATTTTAGGTCAAAGAATGCATTTTGAAGCATTATGGAGCTAATTGGAGCAAAAGCTAATTTCTGGACAATTTTTGAGCATCAGAAAGCTCATCCAAGATGAAGGCCTCTTTCTTAAGAAGCTATTTCTAAGTTCCTCTTTCCATTAGCCGAAGTCGAATTATCCACTGTAGAATTTTGAGTTAGCTTTCATATGAAAGTGGTTTGACATGATTTGTAGTTCAGGATCACGAGTTATACAAAATATACTAAAGATTGGTCATGTTGGCTCACGAATGAAGTATGCGCAGAAAGGCTATAACTAAAAGATCACGACTTTAGTTTCAAAAAGACTTTAACAAGACCAAATTGGATGCCTTAAAAGTCTTTATAAGCCCAATATGTCAAGTAAAAACCCTTCTATACAAAGCCCAAATTGAAAGACCCTAAAGGCCCAATTTTAACCTAATTGACCTTAGATGGAAAAGTACTATATATATTTGTTTTAAGCCTTTGGATTTCGTAGAGTTGCATTGTTTTAACTTAGATTAGAGTCTCAAGGAGGCAGAAACAAACCCTTTGGGGGTTGTGCCCTTCCCATCTCAAGACTTCATTGTTTATTTCATCGTTTCAGCAATAAAATTTGGTTTCATCGTTCTTCTCTATCATTGATTGATTTAATGTTTTCTATTATTTGTTGCTGCATGTTTTACATGATTAATATAGAGTAATTTTCCAGTTAGACAGTAGATAATCATGAGGTCATGTTTATGCAGGGATTCAAATGTATTAGGGATTATCATTAACATTATCACATTTGCTCGTATTCATTGTTATTTACTTCCTAGGCCAATTGGTGAGTAGATCTAAAGTAGTCTGCATTCTAAAAGCTTGTATTACTTCTGAAATAGTATTTGGTGAATTATTCTAATTAGGCAACAAAAGTGGATCGATCAAGAATTGTGAACAATCAATCATACACATATAGTTAATGCATACTTGTTTTCTGCAAGGCCGTTCAAAAGACGTTGTACCTTGGTTGTTCCTTAGTATAGAATCCCAAACCTCAAAGCTGGAGAGGATTTATAATTGGATTGTGTTAGATACCTAAACTAATTAGTACCCGAAAATAGAACTCTTGCATGCTAGTTTACATTTTCAACGATTTCTCAATTGTCAAACGTTTATCTTTCATTGATCTTTCTTTGCTTTTCTGTTTTGCATTGTTTCTTTATTTCCTTTAAAACCAAAAACAAAACAACCTTTGTTTCTTCCTAGCTAGTTCGAAATTCTATAGATACTTGGTGCACTACTCATCCTTGTGGGATTGATATCTGAAGAACTAGAACTACGTTGTGCACTTGCGCAGTTGCCGAGGACTTGTTAGTTGTCTAAGGATCACGATCTAGGATTAGTGTATGAATGTTATTATGTTCTTTGCTTTTTTTCCTTGTAGTTTTAGGATTTCCTTCTTTTTTTCCGATTTTTCCTTTTTTCTTATTTTTTTTTCTTTTTCTATTCACTTTTTTCTTTTGTGTCTCTTGTTTTCAGGAAATACGATAAGGAATCTTAATTTCCTAATCAAGGAGGCCCAAAAATCTAGGAGCTATGGCCTTCATGATCATCAAAAATACACATATCAAAGAGAAGAAGAGTTGTCTTTTCAAAGAAATCGATCATGGTTCGATTTGAAGGAATATAATTGTCAAACACATCAAGGATATGGTAGATTGCTAGGATCCAACAGTCAATCTATAATTGGAGAGTGTTTTCCAAGTTCTTTGCTACTAGAAAATCATCATCATAATCATCATCCATACCAACAAGTATGGGCACAATCCCAAGAAAATTAAAGGAACTTCGATAACCATGAGTTCTCGAGATTTTCTGCACGTGTGGTTCATCGTTAAAGCCACATTCTTACAACTTACCAGTTACGCCCAGAGCCTTCTAAAGCTCATAATCACGTTCCAAAGGAATTTCTCAAGTGTACAATTGAAGACTTGGTGGTACAACTCATCAAATTTCAAAGAGAAGCGAAGGAAACATTCAAAACGAAGCTCAATAGCATGCACTTCGACCTAAGTAAGAAGTTTGTAGACCTTAAATCTAAACTCAAGACCCTTGAAGACTCTCTAATTGCAGTGGAAGATTCCATCAAGAAAAGATCCTCAGCCATTCCGAAGAAGATCTTCAAATCGAAGAAACCAAACAAACCAAAGAAAATCTGATTGTGGCATCGAAACAAAAAATACTCATGCATCAAGAGGAGCACGTGGAGAATATTAATTCTTATGATTCTAATGAAATTTTGAAATATGATTTTGAAGTCAAATGGATTCACAATGACCTTCTATGAAGAGTAAAAAGCTAGAAGGCAAAATTGACGATTTTGCCGTAAAAACTGATGAGATCAACACTCAAATGGGAAATATTAATCACCTCATCATACTAATGATGAAAAATAAGGATCAAGACCCTCATGTAATTCGTGCATTATGAGAAAAGCTTGATGGTTTGCACAATTTCCTTGAAGAATATGAAGTAAAACATGTAGAGAAGACACTAAATCTCACACGCTTTGAAGATGTACGTCATGACCAGTACGGAAAACGTCCAACCATGGTGATTCAAGGGTTGGTTAGCCACGTTTTACCCAAGCCATTGGTGTATTGCATACCTTGGATGATGGCCTCGACGATCCAAAATTACAAAATCGAGTTTAGAAACTCGTTTTGCTCACAAGCAAGAAGAAACTTTCAGAACTGAAATTGGAGCCTTAAAACCATTAGATGTTGTTATTAATGGGTCTAAATGGAGTATGAAGCTCATCAATATAATCAAGAAGCCATTCTACTATGCAATTTTTCCTTAATCATGTCCAAGACGATTTTAGGGTCCAAAACTAATTCCACGGAATCAATCGAAGAGGAAAACTCTGAGACACATTGAGATCTTTGGCGAATCTTTGGGAATGCACGTAAAGGGTGTAACGAACCCTTATCCGGAAAACCTTATTATAAATAACCCAGGGGTTGAGGTAAAGACCTTAAATAAACGCTTTATGGGAGGCAACCCATACATTCTTTAACTTTTGATTTTATTTTCATTCTTCTGATTTTTAGGATTTGATCTTAAGATTAATTGGTGTGATGTTGGCTGTTATTTGTTTTTAATGTTTTTACAATTTGTTTTTGAAGGAAATCACTTTGAAACTGGAGAAATCAAAGAAAATTGCAATCCAAACACATCTGGATCGTTCAGACCATAAATGACCATCCCACCGATCCAGGGAAGCTTTCCCACCGGTTCAGGGACTAAAAAGGCCATGACCTGGTGCCACAGACAAGGAACCACGACCAACTGTGGCACATCCTCCCCAGCACCGGCCGTGTGCATTATCGTGGCAAAAACCGGTCTAGATGCTCCCGCCACCTGGTGCCATGCTCCTCCTACCCAACACCTTTTCACATCTCCATAACTGGTCCACGAACATCTCCACACCGACCGCTTGCTCACTTTCCACCCCAGCAGGTCCTAGCCCCTCCATGCCTCATCCGTCCGTGGCATCCTTCGTAACCACCGACCGCGACTGTCCAAAACTGGTCCTAGAACTAATGCCAACCGGTGCCGCACCTCCCTGGCCTAAATCCCACCAGCCCTCAGCCACGGACCACAGATCAAACCTCACCCGAACGAGCATATGGCCTAGAAAACATCTAAACATCCGTTTTTCACATTTTATTGGTCTAACCAATATCAAGCTCAACATCATCAAGTACCAGCACATAAATCATGTCATATGCATCAAATCAAGATTTTTTTGAAGTCTGAGACGTTCAAAAAATAAAGCACACACTTGGAGCAGCACAAATTCTCAAACCGAACAATTTTTGCAACCATGCCAAACCATGTCCGCCAAGTAAAGAACTAACCAAAAATTTTCCAGTCCTTAATACAGGTCATAAGGAGTATTTCAAGACATCCATTCACTCCTAAAGACCCTAAGATTCAAAAGCGAGGCTATGGAGACGATATAGCAAGAAATATGACCATAAAGAAGTTTTGAGAAGGATTTTCAGATTCAATCAAATCCAAGGTGTTTTGTGGCCAGAATGATAAATATTTTGAGGCTACAAAGATCCAATCAAGGCAGAGCCGCTCTTCAAGAACATTCAAATGTTCAAAAATGCAATTGAATGGACGAGGAACGCAACCGGAGCATCTCAAGAGAAATGTAAGCAAACCAACTTTCATGCCATCTAAGAATCATCAAATATTGCTAGAAAAACGTGAGGGGTTAGCTGGTAAAGACGATCGCAAGACTTTGGCTCAACGAAAGTACAAAACCGACGAATTTGGTTTATTAAAAACTCATACCTAGGAGTTGAACCAATTCTTACCACCAAAGATGCCTAAATAAAATGGGGAAAATGAAGAATTTCCCAAATGGTTTTGGAGGCGATCACATTTCATTTCAGAGACCCCCAATTGAGCCATAAACCGAAGAAAACTTGACCAAAGCACAATAAAAGCTCCGCCAAACGAACCAAGTTGTCAAATTGATGATCAAAAATTAATTAGCATATGGAGAAGGCAACACTCCAAAAAAAATATCCCTATAACTGAGCCGGAATCAAAAACAGTCAGAGCCAAACCGACCAACCTGGTGATAAAACTTGGCCAACTCATATATGGTACGAGCTCCCGCCTTTTAAACTTTATTTTCACTTATAAAATATTCTATTTATCATTGGAGATTCATTTTGGTCGGAGCACTCTTCATGGATTGCAAAACGGCTAAACGAGAAAAATTTCGATGTAGCGGAACATCAAATATGGTCGTAAGTTTCTTCAATATTTCGACCAGTAGCTAAGTGTTTCCTATTCCTTACCTTTTACATTAGTTCTCAGTACCTTCCTCACTTGATTTTACACCACGATGGTGTAAGTTAAATTTTCAGTAGCTTCTTTTTCTTTGTTTTCTATTATTTTCCTTTCTTTTTGAGTTGTTATAAAAAAATTTTGAATTTAAAAATGTTTTATTGAGTCAAAATCAGTCCAGAAATAGGCTTGATTTTGAACTAAACACGTTTCTAATGATTAGTGTCCCTAATATCTGTGTTTGACTGTATTTTTACCGAAAGAGATAGCCCAAATGGATCAGTCAACCGAGGCACCATATCACTTGATATACGGGTAATCCTTAGCTACTCAAACAATTAATGATTTTAATTTTATCTTCTTGGGTCTTGGTATACATTGAATCAGATTCCTCTTCAGACCTTAAAAAAATTAAATCTACGGTTCCCCCTTTCCTGTTTAATAAAAATCCTCTAAAAGATGGTTATGCTTCATGAATTTTGGATGTAAGGCAGTGATGTGAGTAAAAAGGACTCAAATCCGATTGAAACGCATAACAATAAATCCGAATGTGCTTAATAGAAAAAAAATAAAGAGAACGATAGAAAAATAAAATGATATCCGAAAAGTCGAAAATTGTGTCAAAGATCATATATAAAATCAAAATAGTATAATCTGTCAGTTAACGTTATTAATAAGAGAAAGTAGTGGAAGTCATCAAATAAAGTGAAAATACTCAATTGTTAGAATTAAGTTACATGAGAGCACGAAGCAAGAAAGTATACTTCAAAAACATGCAGTTATAAAAATACTCAATTGTTTGAATTAAGTTTCCAAAAACAAACCATGACCGTGCAAGGTACGGACCAACACCTAGTTTATATTACGACTGTAGCTTCACAATCATATTTAGCATTGGGTCTTGCATTCTCAAAAAGTACAGAAACCGACTACTTCCCAAGAATTTGCAAGCTTTGATATATTGTCGCAATTGGTTAAAAGGATTTGAAGCATACGAAAATGGTAAAAAAATAATCCATATTACAACTTCCACACTTAATGTATCATGATTTTGGTTTATTGCTACTTGGTGACTTTTTGTTACATTAATTAGCTTTTAGAGTTTCATATTCAATAAACGGTTGCATTAAGCAACAAATTCAGTATTTGATCTTGAACAAGAAAAACTAAAATTTGGTAGCATTTTGATGTACATGCTACTTGGTTGCATGCATTCTCAAACATTTTATAAAGTTTCTTAGAAATCTCTCCAAATAAAGGCACCAAAAATATAATGTCAACATGAAAAAATTGGTCTCTCTCATATTTCATTTTTAGTTTTTAAGCTCATCAACTCTGTGAATGTTCTATACACGATCTGAGTAATAAGTCTTCATCTTTTAATTAAAAGATTATTAGCAGAACATCATATTCAAAGCATAAAAATCAAAGTGTTCTTCACAACTAAATTGACTCGCAGGACGATCTGCTAAAATGCTCAATAAAGGTGGGGCACATTTGAACCTTTCATTTTGGATCGTCGCCCGTTGCGGGTCATCCCGCACGACCTTGAAAAAAAACAAAACATAACTATATGATCTATTTAGAAATGGGCTAACCCAATTGACATCTCTAATCAAAGGTGCTTCCATGACAAAGTTCTTCTTCTAGATCATTTCTTGAATAGGCTACAGAGTCGACCTGCATGACATGTCTTCAATACTTTCTCCATAACTTTTGAGCACTCGTCAAAATCTCCCCAAACCACCATCAAATCGAAGATAACACAATTTCCTGCATTGTGTCTAAATTTCAAAATAAATTGGGCATGTGATGGCATCCTTTGGTTGCAATCTTTCAGCTATCTAGATTGCTTCTACTCGGATATATTTTGACATGTTTTTGATAAATCGCTTATATCTTCTAACTCGCTGAACATAATGATTTGAAACCACTATTAGAAAAAAAACTAACTTTATTTCATATCTTTTTTTCAAAAGATGAGCTTGGTCCAATTATCGAAAACTCCCATTTGACACAATAGTTTTGACATTTTAGGTGTTTACTTTTAGTAGGTTGAGTTTTGCTTCTCAAATCGGCTTCAATATGATTCTCAATGGTCGATACATGTATTCTTTGGATCATTTACCTTCTTTCGTATCCAATCATGTCTCAAATGCATTCCTTAGTTCCAATACTCCATAGCACTTAGAAAAAACAGAAAAACACATAAGATGTCATGCAAAAAACCTAATCCTACATAAAGATGCTTAAAATTCTACTAGATGTAAATGTAACAAGATTAGATACTAATATGGGTAAAATGGTTAAAAATGATAAATGTATAACTAAATTCATGTAAAATGTACATACATCAAATCACGATCATCCACTCTTGACAAGGAATCAATGCCATCTCACAATCTTTGCTATCTAATATCCTCTCTCTTCTTATTAGTGAGATGTCTTTCTCTAGTCACTCTTACCCTTGCATTTTGCATATAAAGCCAACAAGCCTTATTAGCGAGATATCTTTCTCCATTCAACTGTTAATGAATGTGTCATAAAATTTAAGGTTGAATTTCATGGAGACTTAAACGACATAAAAAATACAATTTTGCGATAGAATGGTTTTAATTTAAAGACTAGAGAGCTAAATGTATGTTTTACAGTCTGATGAAATTTTAAGTAAAGTGAAAAGTGACTTTACAACACAAGAAGAAAGAACTATACTCACTGAGACGAGAGATCAGAGACAAAGTTTTTCACTATTACACGCAGAGATAGAAGCAATTTATTTAGGCAGTGAGTATATTAACTGACAGAGTGCCAAGATTTTGAGATAGATTGTACCAAGTTGACCTCAATCATCCATAAACCAAAAATAATGGCAAGCATTCCACACTCTCATAGAAGAATTTCGATGTTTAAGCTCACAGATTTCTCCTTAACTCTTATCCGGCATATTGTTAGGTATGTGGCACTCGTACTTTTTTCGTATTTATGTAGATACTTTTCCTCTTAATTGGATAACCAATTTAGACATTACTTTCTAATTAATAATGTGTAGAAAAAAGAAATTGTTTGCATTTTTTTTCCAAAGTTTATTTATTGATAATTGCTGATACATGAAACACAAAACCAACTATTGGTGAGATCGATACCGAAGCCAACAGTCCAGAAAAGGGGAGTCATACGCCCACAACAGGGAAGCTAAACAATGAAAAACAGAGAATCTAATACAGAACAACACATCAACTGGAATAAAACAAAGGAGTTTGAAACTTAACCATCACCGCTTACTCTTAAACAGAATTAACTTTCTTAAGAAGAAATTGTCCAAGAACAATAACCTTTCTCAGACTTTGAATCTTCTTGTCCTTTGTTAAAATGGAAGTCTTCAAAAGTTAAAACAACAAGTGCTTCCTTATGATGGCACGACGGATAACCGTCCCATAAGTCGGATGACGGTTGAGTCGTACTAGTAGAGGATACTAGAACCCGCTTAACCGATTCACCCACCAAGATATAACCTAGAAGATGAAGGATGCGATCCAATTAAGGCCAAGAAAACCAATAATGCAGAGTTAAAGCAACAATAGAAAATCCCAAACCCGAACAACAAACAAAGAAATAACACAAGTCAACTTGAAAATCCGATCAAGATCGAGACAGAGGCGGAGGAAAAACATCATAAGTTGAATGGAAGACCTTCTCTTACCCCAAACAACCACCAAAACACACCTGGACCAAGACCGATTGATCTCTTCGCCGAGACTCCCAAGCAAGAAGAAACATCAACCGACCAAAGTCTCACTCCACCGAGAACCTACCCGAGACACACAAAAGTGTGATCTCCTTCGATACGCATCTCCAAGAGAAACCCCCGGAGCCATCCTTGTGCGAAGATTTGGGGAATTATCTCGGCCAAGACTCCTAGATTGGGANCGAAGCCCCGCCACAACGCTCCACACCCGAGACCAGAAGCTGAGAAGGAGGAAAGACGTAGCCTCACGCACCACCACCCGGAGGAGAATTTTCCGGTTATAGAGAGATCTAGGCTTAGATCTTGTAAAATTCACCCAAAAGCCACCAATACTGAAAAGCCGACTTCATTGCCCCACTAGTTTCACCTCCTCGCTTCACAACCAATTACAGTGGCCAAAACTCCTTTGATTTGTCCGGATCTAGGAAGAAAAGACCCCTAAACCAAGAGCGAGAGCATATCGGAAGCTACAGTCTGATGGAGAGAAAGACGCAAAGGACCAAGACGGTTAAAGGAGAAAACCATCGGATCTGGCAAAAGTGGATGCATGTCTGTCGTTTTCTTAAAAAAGAGAGATGAACGACCAAAGGTTTTTTTCCTCCACTTTTAGGGAAATTGTTTGCGTTTGAAGTTTGAAGCTTTTTTTCCCATTTTATGAAATGGGTGCACAATGGCCCATAAGCCCAAGTAAAACTGTCGTGTGTCTAGCATCGTGGAACTCCCATTTTCTCTCGTATCCTCTTATTTCGTCTTCGTTCATCAGTTCCCCCAACTGTTTCTCCCTCGATTGTTTCCGTCGCCGATCTTGTTGCTTCATTTTCCGGTGAGATTATCTTTCTATGAGTTCGATGTTTTCTCTAACATTTGATTGATAGCTAATAGATATTGGTCGGATCTGTATTGGAGACTCGGATTTCTAGGGCTTGTTCGCTTTGATTTATCGTTCAATTTACTTTGTTCTTCAGCGAGTTCATTGGTACAATCGTTAATCAAATGGTGGGAGGAGGAGTTATCCAGCAAATTCTTAGGAGGAAGCTTCATTCCCAATCAGTCGTGAGATTTTCGTTTTTCTCTCTTAATTCCCCTTTTCGTTAGTTTTTTTTTTAAGTGCGTTTTCAGCCTTTGGATCTGTTTTAAGAGATAATCCTCGGCATTTCTGTGTTTTTTTTTTTGGGATTCTTTTAGAAACATAAGACAGGAGACGATCTTTTGTATGATTTTGTCGTCCAGTTAAATTACACAGGTTCTTTTTATGTGTTTAGCTTCTGCTTCAATGTTTAAGCTAAATATAATGCTGATTTGCAGCAATATTTTAGCAGTGCATTTTGTCACTATATAACTGATTTGGTTTGTGGTGCGTGAATTCACTTTGTGCTATCCTGCAGGCAACTCCGGTCTGTTTGTGGTTTTCTTCGAAGAAAGCTCATGAAGACGCTGGGTCTTCTGGTCTTCGAGCACTTGCCTACTTGGGTGCTGGTGTTACAGGGCTATTGAGTTTTTCTACTGTAGCATCTGCTGATGAGGCCGAACATGGACTAGAGTGTCCAGACTACCCTTGGCCTCATGATGGCATTCTCAGCTCATATGACCATGCCTCGTGAGTATTTACCTACTTATTAAAAGTGCTTATCTTGCTACCTGATATAGTTAGATTCTGATACTTTCAGCTAAAAGATTAGTATTGTGTTAACCTATGGAGGTTTGATGTTGGATGACCAGGATCCGGCGTGGGCATCAAGTTTATCAGCAAGTATGTGCATCTTGTCATTCCATGTCCCTGATCTCATACCGAGATCTGGTGGGTGTCGCCTACACAGAGGAGGAGGCTAAGGCCATGGCAGCTGAAATTGAGGTAGTCGATGGACCTAATGATGAGGGTGAGATGTTCACTCGTCCCGGTAAACTCAGTGACCGACTGCCTCAGCCATATCCGAATGAAGCAGCTGCGAGATTTGCAAATGGTGGAGCGTATCCTCCCGATCTTAGTCTAATAACTAAGGTCTGTTGCTGTTTCACATAAACTGAGTGTGTGTGTAGCATATTTGTGTCCGGTGATCTAAATGGTTTCAATGTTCCGCTTGCTAGGCACGTCACAACGGTCAAAATTACGTATTTGCTCTTCTGACAGGTTACCGTGATCCTCCTGCTGGCATTTCGGTATATTTCTGTTTCATTTTCCACAATCAGACTTGTTCAACTTCTTTTTCGTTTTCTGACTGTGAAAGATATCATGATAAGTATACAGATAAGAGAGGGGTTGCACTACAATCCTTATTTCCCTGGGGGAGCAATTGCTATGCCAAAAATGCTGAATGATGAAGCTGTTGAATACGAGGATGGTGTTCCTGCCACAGAGGCACAGGTTAGGTTTTTTAGACGATTAAACTATATGAGAAACACGAAGATTTGCGTGAAATGGATATGGCTTTTCTCAGTATCATGATATTTAACTTTACGTCGTCAATTACGGTGCAGATGGGTAAAGATGTTGTATCATTTTTGTCCTGGGCAGCTGAACCAGAAATGGAGGAGAGGAAATTGGTAGGTTATCCCTTGTAGACTTCCCGATTAGTGCGGCAAAGTTTCAGTGTATGATCGAAGTAGTGTTTGCATTTTGCATGGTGGTTAACGTTGGTTGCACTGATTGCAGATGGGTTTCAAATGGATATTCTTACTGTCTCTCGCTCTGCTCCAAGCAGCGTATTACAGGAGACTGAAATGGTCGGTTCTCAAGTCCCGCAAGCTGGTTCTCGATGTGGTGAACTAAAGCACTGCTTTGCAAGCGGTGGCTAAACAGTTGTTTTTGTTTTTCCAACAATGGATGTTAAGAAAAGAGAAAAGCATTTTCTCAGGGTAATATCATTTTTATGTCATAAAAAATCATTGATGGGACCGGTTCTCACTTCTCACCTGAAGGTGGGTGGGAAAACCTCTTCTTTCTTCTTTTATGAAGATAATAACGAAAACTCCTTTTCTCTAACGTCACCATATCTTTTGTTTTGTTTCTTTCTCACCCTCTGTCTGCCTGGTTTGTCCCCATAAAGAATAGTTTGTACTCAATTTTCCTGGAGAAGAAAAGGAATTAGTGAACGAACTTTTTTGCTATATATATTTGAGTGCTATATATATTTGAGTGCTATATATAATCCGTATGGATATATTTGCATAAAAAAGTACTAGTAAAGGAGAAAACTATATAAATGATTTTCTCCAATGCCCCCAGTCAATAAATTGAACTTTGCTTATCATCCTCTGAAATAACAACTATCCACTAATGAAAGACCAAATTTATAACCAATTTGAGCATCTTTCTTTTTGCCTTCTGATCAAACTCTCACCGGCTTTTGTAGAACAGCCGATAGATGAACTTGTGCATCAGCTTTCTCTCCGATAACCCATTTCAGCTTCTTATACCTAAACCTCTCTAGCAGACGTGTAACATCTTTCTTCTTTTCATTGTTAGCGCAATACAAGTTATCCAACCAAAACAATCCACCCGGTTTCAAAACCCGATCAAGATCAAACATTAAGAACTCTAGCTTCTCGGGTTTACCCTCAACATCTAGTCCGCTAGAAGCATGGACGACATCAAACACATTGTCATGGAAAGGGAATCTATGATCTAAACTCAAGAACAACGGAAATAACCCTCTCGCAGCAATGAATTCACTAAATGGAGCACCACTGTTCAATGTGTTGGTGATTATGGTCACGTTCTTCTCAGCCATTCTCCCTGCAAGAGTCCCTGACCCACCACTAATACTGAACCCAATCTGGATTTTTCCCATTTCCTAAACCCAACACATCATCAATCAGGAAATCGTTCTTCCCTTTAACCTTCACAAACTTATATTTCTCGTTACCTAAAGCGAAGCAGCCAACGCATTCCCGGCTAAGTTTCTTACCTTTCAAGCAATCAAAACTCTTGCAACCAAGGCCGCTCCAATTAACACTCTTGTTGCTAAGAGGTCTCCATAGCGAATCAGGAGTACGAGTCAGATCTTGCTTATGCACCGTTTTAGCCAAACACCGCCTTCGTGGCAGTGGCTCGCAGGCACCAAGTATCAATTTTTGGGCAAGGCTCCAATCATCAGGACATCTGTCGAACACTTTGTATGACATATACTGAGAGAGCAAATCCGCAGATTTTTCGCAAGAATGTCCAACGGATGATACCTTTCAGTGATCCCAGTACGAGAATCTTTTCCCAGTGGAAGTTGATGACGCTGGAGGAAAAGTGTGAGCTCTGGGACGATGTTTGGTCGAGAGATATCCATAGATTCGTAGCCAAGCATTTGTTTCTCCATCTGAGCAAGCTTGCGTTGAGATGAATCAATGTCTCTAAGGATGAGGGAGAGATGCTGAGAAACGAGGGAGATATTGTTGGAATTGTGGATTGGTGCATTGACTTGGGAATGAGACGAGAAAGCGTACAAGGCGAAGAGATTAGTGGTGACGACGGAGAAGAGCATAAGAAGGTTAACAGCGGAGGAGCAAACGGTTGATCGCCGGAATCTGGCAGTTCCATCGCCGATCTTGAGAGACACAGATCCCATCTTGGTGGGTCTACGACGCTTAGAGAGAAGAGAACTCAAGTTTTTTTTTGGTTAAAATAGAGCTCAAGTTAAGGTCACACTATAGCTCGAATTATCGTTGTATCTTGATTGGATCTGCACAGAAAATTCAGACTCGGAAACATGTAAACATTGAAGCAATCAATCAAGGAAACGGAAGAAGAATCAAAATGATTTCAATCATTCAGATCTATCCAAAGATTACACACTAGATATTGCGATGAACAGAAGAAAATCGATGAGAGTAAAGAGGAAGATACAGTGATCTTTCAGGTTCTTTCTTCTACACTCTCTTCCACTTCCCCGAGCTGATACTATCGTCGGTGACCGGAGAGTGAAGAGTCGCCGACGAGACGACTTAACACCTGACTATGTATTGGGGATGGGCACCGATTGGGTACTCTTGATTTATGGAGTACCGGATACCCGGAAAAACGTTTACCCTCTAAATATGAATACCCGATTTATTATCCGACCGGATTTGTTATCCGACCTGACTTGTTACCGAAAAAAACAAGTACACAAAAAACAAATCTTTAAAATTCAAATATTTATATTTTATTTCATATTTTAGCATTTAAATACTTATATAATCATATTTTTCTTTCAATTATACGACTAAATACAACAATATTGAAACAAAAATTAAAATCTTCTAAATTACAAAGTTATATTTAAATATTATATATATTTAAAACATATTTTAAATTTTATATATATAACAAAATATTATATTTTTTTCTAAAATAATTAATTATTACATATTATATATAATTATTATGGTAGATAATTATATAATATATAAATAATTAAAAACCAATATTTACGGGTCAGATAGAAAGACAGGTAGTTAAAAATAAATTAATATCCGATATCCGACCCTTACCTACGGGTAATAGAAATATGACGTCTTTTACCTGATCTGAAAGCTACGGCTACCCTTTTGTTCGAGTCGGATATGAAACGGGTCACGGATCAGAGACGAGTAACGGGTGTTAGTGCTCAACCCTACTATGTATGTGATGTTCTTTAGTGGACTTGATTTTAATACAGCCCCTGGGGTGGGCAACTAGTTCATCGGATCTATTCGGAACAGTTTTATCCGGATCCGGGTAATTAGGTCCATCTATATAAAACCTTTTATGAAGCGGTTGAGTTTTTGAATTGGTAACAGTTTGGATTTAGGTCGGTATTTAGAATTTTGAGAAAACGAATCAGATATGAATATCGTAACGATCCGAAAAATTCAAAATACCGATACGAGAGAAAAAACCAAAATTATGAGAAAAAATAAATAAAATATTATAAAATTTACTTTTTCTATAAAATTATAAAAATTTTATATAAAAGTTATACACAAATAAAATATGTCAAAAATATAGTTATAATATTATAAAATCATGTATAGTTATATTTTTTATTATGATATATATTTTATTGTGAAAATTATATTTTGTAAAAGAAAATCCAAAAAATCTAGGTGATCAAAAATTTTGAGAATCTAAATAATTATACAAGTCTAAAAACAAATTTCAGATTTTATATAACATACAATTAATCCAAACTTATTAATAAATGAACATATTTTATACTTATATTTAAATTATTTAACCGTAAATTATAATGGTTTATGTTTTTTATTGTTAAAAATTTCATATTAGTCTTTAACAGAAAACGGAAATAAAAAAAATTAGAAAATTTTGAAGGAAACATTTTGAAAAAAATTAGTAATAATTTTTTTACTTTTTATTGTTTTGATCTAGAAGAAAATATTATATATGTTAAAAGAAAGTACACATTATTGATTTTTTCATTAAATGTCAGTTATAAGAAAACTCTTAGAATTAATATTATCATTTGAGTGGTTGAAACATTTTTTATTTTTTTCTTTATTTTATTCTTTTTTATAACATCTGATTTATTTAATTAATTAAAAAACAGAGTTTGAGTCGGCCATTAAGGTATTACATGATAAACAGAAAACTTGATGAAAGTGTTAGAGCTGTTTTTGAGAGAGAATTCGCAATCCAGTTACTCGCGCGATTGATATGCGATAAAGAACACATTGGTAACCTTTGTATCCACCATCTGATATCGATCAATATGTTAGCAACCTTTGTATCATCTGTCCTTTCATTAATAAGCTTCACCAGGTTCGAGCTATCTCCTTCAATCCATACACGATGATATCCTTGAACCCATAGAGTTTGAATAACATGAAGAAACGCCAAAGCCTCAGCCTGTAGTGGTGTTTGTACCGGTATTAGGCGCGCCATTCCAGAGCGAATATGTGCGCCATTTTCATCTCTGAGGATCCACCCCAAATATGTATCTATATCATTCACTTTATGGCTCGCATCGAAATTGTATTTTAACCACCCTTTGTCTGGGAGGGTCCAACGATACACGGTATGCTCAGCCTGAACAGCAGCTTGAGGTTCTCTCTGATCGACAGCAAACCATTCACTAGAGGCATTTAGAGCATTCTTTGCAACTCTGTTTGGAAGTGTTTGAACCTTGTCGAAGATGAGCTCATTTCGAGACTTCCAGGTATACCAACAAATCCATAGAGGTGATAACCTTATCTCTTTAGAAGTTTGATTCCCCTGTGCAAATTTGATTAGTGTAATCACATTTTGCTCCAATGAGGCGGCGAGGGCTTCCATCTGCCGAAAAAGTGTACACCACCATATAGCTTGTGAATGTGGACAATGAAAGAGCATATGGTTTAGCGTTTCATTCTCCATACAACATCGTTGACAGATTGGTGAAATGTTAATTTGTCGTGAGTGCAGGTGCTCATTTGTTGGTAGTGCTTGAGAGAGGACCCTCCAGAAGAAATGTTGTAGTTTTGGCTAAATGTTCAAACGCCATATCCTCATCTTAAGATCAGGTGAACCAGAAGGAAGCTCAACCATTTCGTCTTGATTCATATAATGAGTGGAGAACCAGTAGCCAATCTTAACGTTGTAGTGTCCAATTTTAGTTAAAGGCCACTCCAGTGAGTCATGTTTTGCATACCTGGATAAGAAAACTTGGCGAACTTGAGAAGCATCTGCAGGAGTCAGAAAGGTAGCCAATTTCAAGTCATCCCATTCTCGACATCCATCATGGAATAGACTTGAGACTTTCATGTCTAAACTTAACCCCAATGGGTTATCACACTTCCTTGGAGGGAGTTCATGGATTCAGTAGTCATCAAACAAAGAGATTGAGGAGCCATCTCCAACTCTATGCCGTAATCTACCTTTCAAGAGGTCTTTACCCGAT
This sequence comes from Anastatica hierochuntica, assembly GCA_900406275.1. Lineage (NCBI taxonomy): Eukaryota > Viridiplantae > Streptophyta > Magnoliopsida > Brassicales > Brassicaceae > Anastatica > Anastatica hierochuntica. The sequence continues at coordinate 15,404 of OVAN01001164.1, read as the reverse complement.
TGGATTGATCTCCAACCATACGAGCAGTTGCTGGAAACATAAGACTGGATAAACGTTGTAGCATAGTGATATCGCCCTTTATACAAGCAACTTAAAAGAGAAGCTGGATTCCGTAGTATTCTATCAGCTTGTTTTGCCAAGAGGGCTTTATTGAAATGGTGGAGATCACGCAAACCAAATCAACCTTCATTCTTTGATATCGCCATTCGTTTCCAAGCAACCCATGGCAATTTTCTTTTCCCATTGTCATGACCCCACCAAAACTCCGTCAAAACATTGTTGATATCATCACATATTCCTTTAGGTAGCAGGAAACAATTCATAGAGTATATGGATATAGCTTGAGCAACAGTCTTAACCAAAAACTCTTTTCCCGCAGGTGATAGGAACTTGTTGTATCAGCCTGCTGTCTTGTTCTTAACTTTCTCAACCACATATCGAAACAAATCCGTTTTGTTTCTTCCAAACTGCTCAGGTAATCCTAGGTACTTACCTCCACCACCAATCTTATGAATCCCTAAGATACGTTGAAGTCGTTGCCATTTGTGTTCATGGATTTTCATTCCAAAAATGATGGGTAACTTTTGTAGATTCACCTTCTGGCCTGATACCATTTCATAAGTCCTTAGGATTCGAGCAATTTCATGGCAATCACTCTCTTGTGCTCGGCAAAAAAATAAGGAATCATCTGCGAAGAGTAGGTGAGAGACTGATGAGCATCTTCGGGTGAGTTTCATATCCTGGAAGCGATGCAGACTCTCTGAAGTATTTAGCATTTGACTGAGAACCTCCACACAAAGTATAAATAGATAAGGAGAGAGGGGATCGCCTTTGCGGATGCTGCGAGTAGGCTTAACGTGCCCATAAACTTTTCCATTGATGTGTACTGAATAACTTACAGATGTTACACATGCCATAACCCATTGAATCCATTGCTCAGCGAAACCCATTCTTCTCGTTACTGTTTCAAGGAAATCCCACTCGACTATGTCATACGCTTTAGTTATGTTAGTCTTGATCTCAATATAACCATCTTCACAATCCTTTTTTGATTTTAGGGCATGTAACAATTCATGAGCTGCTAGTACATTATCAGAGATATTACGGCCTGGTACAGACGCAGCTTGTGAATCGGAGATTAGATTGCCTAAACAGCTCTTGAGGCGAAAAACCAATATCTTCGAGATGATTTTATAACTCACAGAACACAAACTAATCGGACGATACTCATACATCTTTTTAGAGAGGCTGACCTAGGGAGAAGACAAGTGATTGTGTAATTTATTCCTTCTTCTAAAACTGAGTTCATGAAGAACCTCTTAATCATTGAAACAACATTGGAGCCCATTTCCTCCCAAAATTGTTAGAAGAAAGCAGCAGTGGCCATCATATTCTGGTGCACGATCGGGTCCAATGAGAAATAGAGTTGTCCTCACTTCTTCGTCAGTAATGGTCTTGTCAATACCAGATTCATTTCAGGAGTAACCTTGGCTAGAACTCCATTATATAGCACTTCTTCATATACTGGATTAGTTGAGGTGAACGATGTTGTAAAGTACTCTTCAACAACCTTTTGCAATAGTTTCATCTTTCTCATGTACTAGGCCATACTCTTCTTCAATCATTTTAATCGTATTCCTTCTTCTATGAGCCTTAGTTGTACAATGGAATAATTTCGTATTGCGATCTCCAGCTCGTAGCCAAGAGTTATGGCTCTTTGTTTTCCAGAAATTCTCTTCATCGCGGTAAGCTATGGAAAGATCACAATGAAGGCTGCGGAGTAGAAATGGTGAACTATCAATATCCAGCAGGGCCCTTTCGAGTTTATCACGAGAAAGAGCAATGGATTCAAGAGCATTGGTCTTATTCTGTTTCCTCCAGCGAACAATATGTTTGCGACTGAGTACAAGCTTCTGCGGTAGTGTGTGATCATGTAAGCTTGTGGCTCTCCATTTAGTTTTGATCAAATCAGCGAAGTCAGAATGGGAAAAAAGCTCTTATTATATCTGAACTGTCCTTTATGAATCTTATCCTTATACTCAATATTGATGATCATAGGGCGGTGATCGGATTCTGCTAGTGTGAGAAAATTGTTCTCAGAAGCCGGGTATTTTGTCAACCATTCTGCATTCACCATGACTCAATCAAGGCAACTTTTAACTACTTCTTTACCTCTCTTTCCAACCCAACTATAAGGATCACCCGATGATCTTAAGTTTTTTAAGCCACATACATCAACCATTAGTCTGAAATCTTTAACATTGTTAGCTGTCCGTGTTCGACCCCCTTTCTTTTCCGAAGGATTTAAGATCTAATTAAAATCTCCACACATAAGCCAAGGACCATTTCTGTTAGTTGCTATTTGTTGTAACTTTTCCCATAAATGATTTCGATAGTAAGGATTTGGGTGGCCATATACACAAGTCAAGTAGAACTTGGAATATTTATAATCGACATAAAGGTCTACAAGTCTTGGATCACTGGAAATACAACTAACAGAACATGATTCTTCCAACACACTACTAGACCACCACTTAAACCTTGAGGATCCACAATACACATATCACCATAACCCAAAGATACACACACATCACAAACTACATTTTCCTTTTGGTTAGTTTCTACGAGGAACAACAAGTCCGGGAGATATAACCATTCTATCTCCTTTAGACGTCAAACTATGAGGGGTTGTCCAAGCCCTCGACAGTTCCACACCTCAACTCTCATTGAACCAGTGGTGGATTCAGGCCCACCGCGCCTCGGTCTTTTACCAGAGTCAGTTGATAAGCTTGCATCCGCAGCTCCATATGCAGAATGAATGAGGTTCAGAGCATGAGAATAATGGGTATTATCCCCGTCTTCACTCCTCTGGAGCCTCAAATTATCCACTTGATAGTATGTCTTTCGAGCCCTTTTGCATGTATCAGGATAAAAAGAAATCTGGCCACGGTTAGTAGCAACAATGTTAGTCTGATTTGAAGGCTAGATCGTTATAGTATGAGTGGTATCCTCATCCTCTTCATGCTTAATCAGATAAGCATTTGAGTCTTCACCTTCTTGGAAACAACTCCCATTAATACCCGCTACCAAACTGTCCATGAAGCGTCTCTTACGAGAATCACACTCTTTCCTGTTGCAATTCTCTTAAGACCTTATAGCTTACCTCCATGATTTGTTCATTGGCCACCTCCATGTTTTGGTTAGAATTTGCAGATCCCTCTTGTGGAAAGGCCATTGCGACATCAATGTCCTCAGGAGCATCAGGCAGTGCTTGGTTTTCAGCGTCATAGGCCGGTTGGTTCTCATCAATATTCCCATCCTCGCCAGCATTGTTATGTGCATCATTATCAACTTCATTGTCAAGAGCCTGGGTGACACAATCCCCTGTATCATGGGATAACATACCACAAACAGAACAGAAGCCCTTTAACCTTTCTAACGGAAGGAGATAATCGTATTTACCCCACCAATTTGGTAATGTTTCTTGAATCGCAAAGGATTAGCAGTATTCTAGTTTATTTGTACACACACCATCTCCACATTGACATCAGCATCATGGTCGAATTCTACATTTATGACTTGGTCCAACTTCTCAGCGATATTGTTGATGAGATTAACAGTAAGAAATTGGAAAGGTATACCCTTTATTTGGATCCAAAAAGGGATATGAGTGAGAGGCGGATCGATAATCCCTGGATTCCACTTTTGCATCACCACCATCCGATCATTGAAAGCCCACATACCACGATTCAGTACAGTCTACAGTAGTTCATCGGAGAGGAAGAAAAATTGGCATCGATCACGAGCGACTATTCGACCAGAGATCAAGCCACTTAATCCCTAGATTATTGGATAAGAGGCCACCATGGCTCTGAGATTTTGTTTGCGAAGAACAAGGGGACGATATAGGAGTGAGAACTGGTTCGCCTTCACCGCCTCGGTACAAATTTCCGCGGGGATGATTTTAAGTGCACCTTCAAGACCCAGGGTGATGTCTTGTACAACTTTTCGGAGTAAATCAGTCATAATTGATCTCTCAATAAACACAGGAAAGGAGGAATAAAGAAGGAGAAAGCAGGATTTGAAGTGTAAGGAGAATTTCCCCAGAAATCCTCTTTTATACATCCAACAGAGTCGTTTTGTTTCATCGTAGAAGTAGGAAGAAACCGCCACCAAGATAGAACATGTCAATGTGGAACCGCCGTGAAACCGCCCCAATACGACTATGAATTCGGATTTAACCGTTCCCCAACCCTGAGATTCATGTTAGAGAAGAAACTGCAAAATGGTCACCGTTGAAGAAACAATGGTCAAAAGAATCGCCCAAAAAATCGCCATTTGTCTTTTCTAAAAGTATATTTTAGATAGCCTATTCTTTATTTTATTCATCTAAAAAACGGAGAAATAAACCATAAGGCACTTTAACTAATTTTCAAAACATTTTTTAAATCAATAAAAAAGAACTTAATTGTTAAACATACATGATTTAACGTATTAAACTTGACGTTGGAATTCTTTTTTGATTATTCGATATTTTTTTTTACAAAATATAGTAACAAATATCAATTATAACGTAGTAACCGAAATTGTTTGAGATCATTTTGTTTAACTTTTATATTTATGCCTTTTGAGTTTAGTGTTTTGTTAGTTTTATAACCACTATTATTTAAGAAAAATGATGTGATAAAAAAAATTTAAGAGAAATGAAGGTTTATAACCAGTCTTATATGATTCATGGGGTCTTCTTCATCTAAACCACCAAACTGATGTTTATCAGCTCAAGATATGAATTTATGGCTGATATTAAACACTCCTAGAGGTTGTGCAGGACAGATTGGATTCCAGTTGATATAAGAAGCACTTGGTGAATTAAATTTTCTGATTGTTTGATGTTGAAGCTCCATTTCGATCTTCCTAGAAAATCAAAGAAAAAGAAATTATGTATGCTTTCCTTGATTTCAAAAAAGAAATTAATAGAACCAACAAAAAGTAAACAAAAAAGTAAAAATAAAGAAATGAAAAACGAAAAAGCCTTAGATTGAATCCTTATCAAAAACTCGTATGTAATTGAATTGGTCCCCGGGAACGGCGTCAAAAACTTGATATGCTCAAAGTTTTACCCCGAGAAATAGCACAATGCTGCAAGTGCACAGCGGTTGTGGTAGTACTTAGGGATCGAATCCTCAAGGACCAAGAGCCTCACTACGAGTTTATGATAATCAAATTAAGTTAAAGCGAAACTATGGGGTTTTTTTTAGGGAATTGTGAGGCACCAAATGAATGACTAAATAACCTAAAACAACAGGTGATCAATAAAAAAATATCAATTGAAAATGGCTTTGGGCATTGGAGAAATCTCAGGTTATCAAGGATCGATTAAAGCAGATAAAAAGACCGATACATTTAATAGGTAAGTCCTCGAACTCAAATCATGCAAGGATAATCAATCTACTGTCGTACTATCAATTATTAATGCCTAAAAACCTAAATTATTCAACTCATGGTTGTAATCAAGTGAATAAACAAGCACAAAGTTCAGATTCGATAGTTCACTGATTGAGATGGATTCTCTATCGAGTTTAATCCCAACTAAACTCTAAACCTCAAGTATAAGGCTAGTAGTTGTAGTAATGGGTTATCAAATCCAAAAGGAGCAAACTTTTCGCACAATCAATCCTATAACTAGTTCATTGATCTAAGTCTATCAAATGCGATTGGATTTCAAGCTTAAATCAAACAATCAAAGCAAAATAAGATAGCAAACTTAACTACTAAATACTACTTAACAAGATTCAAAGATGAAGAACATGCAAGCAATGAGCTAGGTCTATGATCAAGTGATCCAAATGCTAACTAAATGCAAGGTTTAGGTAATGAAGTTCATATCAAAGGCAAGACAAAGAGTCAACTAGATCATTTCCATGATTCTAGTCCATTTAACAAACTCTAAATCAATTCAATCTCTCGATAGTGATCTAAGGTCTATCGATCATTATACATAAGCCAAATAACCTACTTAATACCTTAATCATCTATTCCCATAGGCTAAAAATGCTAAGCATGATTTAGATTCTCTTAGACATTTCATCGAATACCTTCCGGGTGTGAAAGCCTTAAGATCTAGGATTTGATTGATCACTTCAAATCTAACTTTAAGCATCCCTAAATCATGTGAATCTATATGAACTCAACCTCTAAAATCATTATTAACATCTAGATCTAGTTTGACCAACCTAACTCATGCTTACATTAGATTACTACTCACCAATCATGCTCAAGAAAAGCTTATAGCAATCATAAAGAAAGAAGAAGAAAAGATAAAGATGCAAACTTTTAAGATTAACAAAGAGATTTCTCTCTAGATCCAAAACACATACAAAAGTTCATCAAAATGTAAAGCTTAGGCTTTTAACATGATTTAAGATGAGTATGTATAGAATTTGAGAAGTTGGGTCGGGTTGACCCGGGACAAACCAGGTCAAACCCACATTTTTAGTGAAAATAGGAGCTACTGGCGGTCTGGGAGGGGGGTGCAGAGCACCAGCCAGAGTTCATTTGCCCGCCAGGCCTGTTCTGAAGATGGCTGGCGGTCTGGGTTGGTGGTGCAGACAGCCAGCCAGAGTGCCTCTGGCCACCAGCTTTGTTCTGTAGCTAGCTGGCGGTCTGGATTGGTGGTGCAGACCGCCATCTAGAACCCTTTAGACCGCCAGACTCATTTGTAGGTGCCAAAGCTGTCCGTTCTTGCTTCCGAGTCCCACAGTTCATCCGTTGATCATCAAGGTGACCTAAAATGGGGTAAAAGGAGGAGAAGAATGTACAAATGCAACATCTAAGACTCCTATATGAACTTTCCTAATCAAGACTCGAGAAATGACTTGAAGCGATCTAAAAAGTCCTAAAATGCAGATAAAACTTTACTGAATACTAAGCTATAATATGAAAAATATGATAACATCAGCTCCCCCATACTAGAATCTTGCTTGTCCTCAAGCAATGAGCAAGAATCTAAGCCCGAGAAAGAGGTTTGAAAGTGGAGAACTCATAGCCTAAGGGTTATACGAAGGGTGCCCAAACAAGATCCCTAGAGAGATTTAGCATATAACAAAAGTCGAGTCTAGTCCTTCTTACTTTGCCATAACCTTTCTAAGCCCCTATTTACTCTAAGTTCCAAGACTAAGGCATACTTAAATTATCCACTCTTTCCACTCTTTAACATTCATTCATATTCAAATAAATGCGGTCTCACTATGGACAATGAATCAAAAGTGTTTGGCTTGGTGAGAAAAGGTTAAAGAAGTGATGATCAAGGAGGTTTCATAAACTTAAGACTTTAGTGGTTCACTCATAAAAAGAATAGTGTGAGACATTGTGTAAAAGCAAGGGAGAGAAGAACAATTAACACATACAAAGAATTGGCTTCCACTAGAGACCCCAAACCCTTTTGTACATTCTTACTCTACCCAAAAGCCAAACATCTCTTACTCCCAACCACAATCAAGCTTTTTCTTTCTTTTCATGTCTCTTCTTTAAAGCTAAAACTCCTATTCTTTCTTTTTGCACATAACACTCTAAGGATTCCTTTACTTCTAGCTCTTCTCTTTCTTTAGAAATGCAATCCACAAACATCTTTTCTCTATTCTTAATTTCTTTTCTCTTTCATTTTGTTGTGGACTTTTAACCTTCTTTAAATCTTCTTAGAGGTAGACTAATTCTTTTTTCTTTCCAACTTAGAGTGCTATTTCCTTTACTTCTCTTTTTTGATTTCTTTTCTCATAATCACCATCCCAAAACACTTAACTTATCTTTGAAAATCTACCTACCCTCCTTATCTAAACTAGTCTTAAATCGAGACTAGTCCTAAGGAAGCCTTTTCCTTGTCATCCTTTTATTTACAAGCATTTTCATATATGCACACTTTCAAGAAAATGCCTCACTTAAATGAAATCAATGGGGGTCTAGAAATAAATGGTTAAGGTTCAAGGGAAGGGTAGCATCTCAATGATGAATATGGTCATTTGGATCAACAAAGAGAGTGGTAAAAATACGGTTCTTGATCCAAATGTTTATGATTACCCACGGCTAAGCATTAAAAGCCCATAGCGAGGAAAACAATGCCAAATTTTAAGATTCAAGTTCTCTAGAGTCAAATGAGCTTTCAAGTCGGTTTTACTTAGAGGAACTTTCAAAAGGAGAGCTCTAGCTATGGATTTTCCATTTTTTTGCTTCGGCTCAAGCTACATGATACAACTAGCAAGGGTTTTGGTTGGTTCCCTAAGTATTAGCCACTTACAAGGCGATCAAATCATCGTTCCCCTATGCAAATGCATCATATATGCTCTAAGACTCGATCATAATGACATGAATATGAGGAATGCAACTATATGCTTCTTTTTTCAAATTTTCAAAATTTTCGATTTTTTTTTGTTTTTCTATGTCATAACTATTAACAATGAAATCCTAGACTATATGAGACTCAAAGAAATGAAAACAAGACAAAACAACTAAAAAGATCATTAGTAACCATTCTCTTCCCTTGGACTTACTCATCACCGTCCCGGTGAATGAATAGAATCTATCNAATCCGACGAAGGAGACCAAACCACAATTTAAAAGAAAAATAAGAGAGAAAATGGTATTTACAATGGAAGAAATGGTACCTTGAATCACCATTCAGAGGGGTTATAAGCTTGAGGCCTCATGACTTTTAAGTAGAATTTCTTTGGGAGGCGGAATTGGATGACATCGTTGGTCTCCGTGTAGGTGAAGCGGCTATTGGAGAGGAAGCAACAAAGTGGTGTACCATCGTCACTTGTAAAAGCATACATGAGTGAGTGCTTAATGCCCTTTTCCTCAATAGATATGCTTCTTCCATATATAGTCTCTCCGAAAACTCTTCGTAGAAGGTGAAATCAATAGATGCGTAGCGGAAGAGCGGAGTGAGCATTCCACCGATGTGTATCCCATCTTGTCCATATCGATCAAGGTTCATTCGAATGCTCATGAGGTGCAATAGGAAGGTAGACCCCTAGGCACAATGTATAACGAAGTATGGGATGGCCCTACAGACGTGGTCGTGGAGTTTATATCCTATAGCTCCATAGAGAAGTCCCAATTCTATCGGATTTGACCACCCGGGATGTGCTCTTGCCAACATCGTGTTACCGAGAAGCCTCATAGCATGGCGGATTGTTGGATTCTTGATCTTTGACATTTTTGCGACTAAGAAGTTGTATTCTTCATCAGTGGCAATGTTCCTCCAAAGCAACGATAGTTGGTTGAATTTCGGAGGTACGGTCAATGTTCTCGTTTGTGGAAAACCATACAATTCGCAAAACTGGTTGAATGTGAGAGAATACCGATTTGGTCCAATTTGGAAGTAAAGTCTCCCACTTTCCTCTTCTTCCTCTTCTTCATAAGTGATGGTAGCAAGGAATTGTCAGGCTAGCTCCGGATATGTTGCTTCATCCATTGTCAAAAAGATCTGGATGCTCATCCTATATAGTAGGCCGTCAACTTGTTCATAAATCCCCATTCTTCTCATCACTTCTTCATCGGCGAATCTTGTGGGGGTAAAAGTTGAGTTGGCGAAGCTCGGTTAGATGCCCTATCTCATCACTTGTCAATCCTAACAATTCGGTGCCCTCAATTCTTTTTCCTCTCCTTGAGGAGCTTGCTTGTCCCCAATTTGCTTGGGTGTGCTCATAGTTTGCCATTGTACCTTAGAAATATCAAAAGTTATGTGAGTATAGAGAGTGTGGAAGAAGATTATTCTAAAGTATTTTGTACAAAGAGCATAGCTCATCAACTTGCTAAGAAGCATTAACCATTCCCATTATCAAGATTGACCCAACTCATTTCTCATAGTACCTAAGAATGACACTTCAAAATTAAGAATTCAAACTAATGGTTTTCTACCATGGAACAACTCAAAATTAACCTCATATCAAGTTCCAAGCAAAGCATTGAATCCTTAAAGAACCAATTGCAACCACAATCTCTAAGTTACCCTAAATGTCAATTTTCTCATAATCTCTAAGAACCCTAACTTTGAAATCCAAAATCTCAACAATCCCAACTCAATCTATGAAGTTATAGTCAGAAGATCATTTACCCAAGCATAAAAGATCTCAACAATGATACTTACAAACTTGAAATGACCAAAATCTAAAGATTCAGGAGATTGAGCCAGAGATAGAGTTATGAGAGATTACCTTTGTTCTTGAGAGAGATTTAGTGTAGATTGAAACTAGAGCAGGAATTAAGCAAAAGGAGATGAAATCTTTGATTCAAAACAAGAATATGCAAAGAAATTGATTTTGGAATGAAAGAGAAGTTGAAAATTTTGTGTTTTCTTCACTCAATTTCGTGCAAATGAGGAGAGAGAGGAATGAAGTGGGTTTTGGGAAGAAGAAAAGTGAGTTTTAGTAGACTTACCTGGCGGTTGGTGGTCTGGGAGGTTGGCTCAGACCACCAGCCAGAGTGCCTTTGTTTGCCAGGCCTGGTTGAATTGATGCTGGCGGTCTGGGTTGGTAGTGCAGACCGCCAACCTGAATGGCCTCGACCGCCAACATCTGTCCGAACATGTTCCGCTCCCAAATTTTTGCACCTAAACACCTGAAACCACAAAAAGCAACTCAAACATAGTTTACTTAAGGACTAGATAAGCTAAAATATGTACAAGGATACCATGGGACTGCCTCCCAAGTGCGCTTGTTTATCGTCTCTAGCTTGACGTTGTTTCCTTTCTTGATTAATGAAGGTTGGTGATGTGGATAGGTTTTTATGCATTTTAAAGCTCATTTATTTCATGTTTTAGATGCATTTAGGTTGTAAATAATGCATATAAGTCTTAGAATTCATAATTTTGAGTCTAGAGTCTAGTTTAGGATCATTTTGCATTTGCATATCATTTTCTTTGAATTTGTAGGTGCAACCTTTGGAGATCGATTTGAGAGCTTTAAATGATGGATTCTAAAGGATTAAAGGACCAAGAATCAAGGGGATTTAAATGCTAGAAGAAATGAGAGAAGATGGGATCAAAAGAGGCCATCAAATGGAGAAGAAAGAAGCCAGAAGCTGTCAAGGAGACCTAGCATTGGCCCAGGGGTCGATGCTGGATCACCTTAGGTCGATGTTGTGTTGCCTTGACAGCTTGCTGCCCAACTTAATCTAGCATCGACCCCTGGGTCGATGCTGGTTCACCTTGGGTCGATGCTGGGTAGCGTTGACGAGAAAAGTAGTCTCCTTTCACAAATAAATACCCCTTTAACCAAGTTTTATGCATCCAATACTTTTATAACTTTTCTCATTCTTCAAGATTGTATTTTATGCTTTATCTCTTGATATTTTAGATCAAGAGTCTCTCTTTTAAGTTTGTATCTTGGATCAAACATCTATCTTTATCTATGAAATCTATCTATTTCTCTTCATCTCTTCTCTTTTCTTTTATGTTATGTGAGTAGTCTTTTTAATGGATCCAAGGATGTTTAGATCTACTTAGATTATGTTGTGATATGGTGTTAGGGATAGCTAATCTTAAGTTTCCTAGGGATTTAGAGTGCTTAATGCTAGGTTTTAGAGTAGCTAACAAAGATCTAGACTTGTATGCATTTTTCGCCCGAGAGGTATTTGATGAAATGTCTAGGAGAACTAAATACTTGCTATTTCAATCTAGCCAATGAGAGTTGTTTACTAGATTGATTAGTGACTATATGGGCTTGTTCTTAATGATTCTTAAACGATTTCTCATTTTCAACAAACAAGAGTTGAGCGAATGCGATTGATAAGGAAATGGCCTCTTGCCATGAGAGTGGATTAGGCTAGTATTGCCTTTGGTCATGGATTTGTGCTCAATAGCTTGATATAACACCTCTATCACCATCTTTTTAAGTAGATCCATTATAACATACCTTGGTCCATCATCTTAGTTTATAGTCTATTTCAAGTTAGCATCTTTAAGTCTATGTTTGCTTTCTTTATTTAAGTTTATTGTCTTTATTTAAGTCGTTTACTTTCTTGTCTTGCTTCCATTGCTAGATTATTAAGAAAACCAAAACAAAACCTCATCTCATGTATTTGCTTAGATTAGGCTTGAGTGTATATTTCCAATGCTTAGATCTATCTAGCTAAGGTTTTCTCCTTGTGGTTCGACCCCAAAATACTACAATGACATATCCATGCGCTTGCGGATTGTGTGATTTTTAAGAAACGGGCTTATAAATTTAAAGCTTCGTCGTGTCTTTTTTTTGCATGAACAATAGTCGTGCAACAGTTGGAATGAGAATCTATGGTGCTCTTGTCTTCCTTGTTGAACATCTCCAAGGTGATCTCTCTACAAGCCATCTACATCTTGAACTTCAATCCTTTGTCCAAGACCCACTGAGGAAGTTTTGTTCTTGCTCTCGAGAATGGCTTGGGCATTCCCTTACATTTCACCTTGTATTCAACAACACCGCCTTCAATGTTCATGGGAATGAGGCGCATGGAAGGCTCTATCTTCTTTCCAAAAGACATCTTCTCTATGTAATCCTCTTCCTTGGAGTTTCCTTTCTCAAGGGCATGACTTGCGAAAATCATCTCATTATCCACCACAAGTTGGGGTTTCTTTTTTCCTTTTCCTTTTCGTGCTCTCCTTGTTTTCTTTGAGTCCATTCTTGGAACTTCCTTTGAGCAACCCTCATCATCGTCATACCCAAACAACCTCTTGAAATCTTCAAACAAGTCAAACTCTCCTGTTGACTCGTAATCCTTTGTCTCTTCTTGAACAAATAGACTATCACTTAGATCAAGAATTTCTTCTTCGATTTCCCCTATCTCTTGGAAATCCCCCAAAGTCAAAGTACCACAAATCTCATCTCTTGTACTAACCATCTTGTAAGATACCTCGGGGTCAATGTTTGGAAGAAAAACTTCCTTTCCTTTAAAATCAATCCTTGCCACAACAGTTTCAAGGAATGGCGTTCCAAGTAGCATAGAGAATTTACCCGCACTCGATTTCTTGACAACAACAAAATCTGTAGGGATTATGCAATCCCCAACCTTCAAAGGGTAGTTTTCGAGTTTCTCTATGGGCTTCTTGACGGATGAGTCTCCCAATACTATTGGATAAGTGGGCTTGATTGCCTCTTTTATATCGAATTTGATGATCATGTCAGATGAAATCACATTGACGCTTACTCTGGTGTCTACTAGAGCTTCTTCTTTAAACACCTCTTCCAACAAGCAAGGTACCACAAACTTTTCAGGTTTTACAACCTTCTCGAGAACTCTTGTCTTGGGTAGAGGGGGAGCACACCGTGCTTTCTAACTAGCACTTATAACCTCTTCTTTCTTAGCTCATATTCCTCAATTTTAGCCTTAAGCTTAGTATTCCTTGTAGCTAGTTCCCTTAATCCGGAAGAGACAATATCCACTTTGTGTACCAGAAGATCAAAGTATTCCTTGAGTTTGTTGCTTAATGGATCTTTGTAGGGTTCCACATCCGCTTGTAAGTTAATCACACGCTTCTTTTCATTAGTTGTGGCCTCACCACTAAAAGCTTCCTCGGCTTCTCTTTTTGGCTTACTTAAAGACTCATTCTCAAGGGTGAATTTCTCTTTCTTTGGATTAGATTGAGCAACGACCATTATCTCATCAACACATTCAACCTCAACCTCTTCGAATAGCACATCATCTTCTTGATATCGGATATTCCCATCATTATCATCTTTACCTCCAAGAAGTCTTTCAAATTCACTAATCACATTCTCACCGTGATGATCAAAGGTGTCATTGTCAAAGACCATATTTCAAAAGTCCTTCGGGTTCTCTTTGGTTTTACCCGGTAGGATCCCTTTACCTTTGTTCTTGGAAGAACTAGCAATTTGAGCCACTTGGTTGTTTAGCATTTTCATATGGGCGGCTAGATTCTCAACCTTCTTGTTTAGGTCACACCAAACACCATCAATCTCCCATTCTCTTGTTGAGATCAAAAGCGGCTTTATTTTGCTCGTCCAAAACTTGTTTTAAGAGGATGGTGTTCTCGTCCTCCTTTGGAGGTTGAGTAGATGAACTTCCCGTGTTGGTGAGAAATTTGAAAGGTCCTTTTGGTTAGAAGTTGCTTGGAGCTTGCCCTTGTGGCCTCTCCTTTTGCATCGGGTAGCTTTGATCCGTTGGGTTGGCAACATCTTGGTTCCGATAAGAAAGATTGTTGTTCAATACATAAATGGAGGGTTGTAAGGCTTTGAATAGTATCCCCCTTGAATGTAGTAAAGGTCTTCTTGGTATCCATTTTCTTGGTCATTCCCATCACCTTTACCTTCTTCCACATGTTCCACTACATTCATGGATCTTTGGTTCATCTTGGTAACCTATCAATCTTTTCATTAAGCTCTTGCAATCGAGAATCATCTCTATAACTCCCGTCCTTGTCGCGGCCATAGCTTTGATCGCTTTGGGATAAGTTCTCGATGAGCTCTTCACCTTCCTTAATGTCTAAGTTGGCAAAGCTCCCCTTGCTTGCCGTGTCAAGTGAATTCTGATATTTTTCCAAACAACCACGATGGAAAATCCCTAGCAAAGCATCCTTAGCTACTCCGTGATGAGGGCAAGACCAGATATAAGATTCCAAATGTTCCAAAGCTTCATGAAACAACTCATTATACCCTTGTTTGAAGCTTGTTATGTCGTTTTGAATTTTTGCTTTCTTTTGCTTCGGAAAGAACTTCGTCATCAATTCCTTCTCAACTTCAGCCCATGTGGAGACTAGATCCGTGGAGATACTCTTCTCCCATTGAGCGGCTATATCTCCTAATGAGAAGGGGAATAGTATCATTTTGATGGCTTCCTCGCTTACCCCATTTATTTTTATGGTTCTACAAAGCCTCTCAAACTCATCAAGATGGTCTAAAGGGTTTTCCGGTGGTCGGCCATAAAACTTTTTGTTTTGGACCATATTGATGAGGCTATGCTTTATCTCAAAATTATTGGATACTACCGCGGGAGGGTGAATACCGGTCCTTACTCGCCTCATATTGGGCTCATCATAAGCACATATCCTTTGTGCTCTAGGACGCCCTTGGTCTTGGATCCCGATCCCTTGAGCTTGGTTGTTGTCACCCATATTGTTTTCTTGATTACCAATAGGATGAGGGTTTTCTATTCCCAAACATTGTAGTTGCTCGAGTCTCTCTCTTTATCTCCTTCCTCTAGTGTTGTCTCGTTCCAATCCCCTTATATCTTCCACTTGTGGAATCAAATTTGATGGACCTTTTACTACGCAAGTTTACTGCGCAAGTTCATGCACCTACAAATACAAGAACAAAGAGTGAACAAGAGCTAGTGACTTTGAATAAAAAGAAATGACTTAGTCTCAATTGTTGTGAAACTAATGAGAAGGATCATCTTATTAATGATAGGAACATCCC
>OVAN01001163.1:0-44273 GCA_900406275.1 Anastatica hierochuntica | reverse complement strand
AATTAAATATGTAGATGACACACTTTTGAGATCTAACTACTAAATTTTTTTGGCAATAACTAATTTTATTCAAAGAATTTAGGTTGTCATGTAAAATTTTTTTAGTTGCAATCAAATTAATTTAAAACCAATCAAATTACCTTAAATTGCTACGTCATAATTTTTTTGTTAAAGACAATTGTGGTGATGACATGTGACAAACTTACTTCTTAATAAATGTATAAGAGATGCCTAACTGCTCAAGACTTGACTTCCAATTTTCAAATAAACTAAACCAAGATATTTGATCTTGGAGATATTTTTTATTAGATTTGATGGTTATTAAGAGTCACGTAGTCTATCTAATAATTAAAATTGAGATTTAACTGTTTAAAAAAAAATTTCTAACGTCTAAACGTTAAAATATATCTAATAATTAATTGTACTAAACAAAACTAAAAAAATCTAATTAAAATTAATGTGATTTAGGGTTAAATTAAAGATTAAATTAACAAAATCATAATATGTATTTAAAGTTTAAGCGATCATAATATGTATTTAAATTAACCAAATCATAATATGTATTTAAATTAACAAAATCATAAATTAAAGATTAAAATGGTTGTCATGTCATAATATGTATTTAAATTAAAGATTAAATTAAACCAATTAAATTTTATGAAGTTGTCATGTCATAATTTTAAGGTTGAAAGTTATTGTGGTGAAGACACATGTCAAAATGACTTCATAATTAATGTAGAGGGGATAGTTTTTCTCTTATTTAATATTTCGTTATATAATTATCATTTTAAAGTAAATTAATATGTTTTCATTTTTTAAGTAAATAATTAACAATAAGAAATTCATATCTATTTTATTTTTATATTAACACATGACATGTCACGAAAATTTCCGTAAGATTTAATTTTATTTTCAACGAAATTTTCGAGCTATAATTTAATTAATACTATATGATGAAATAAAAATTAAATATATAACCAAAAAAAGGAACGTATCCATAAGTAGAGTAACAAAAGGATTTTTTTTATTTAAGAAAAAGCAATCTTCAACGCCGTTTCGTCGTCTTCTTCTTCCTCCTGCCTCGTTTCCGATTGATCCCTCTCAATCAATCAATCAAGCAAAAGTTTTAAACCCTTCAGGTTTTTTCTTAATCTCGATTCGATCTTTCAATGTTGAATCAATATTTCGAAAAAGTTTTAAAATTCGGAATCGAAATTTTCTGCTGTGTTGTATAAACCCTAATTTTTCCCTCGATCGATTCGATATTTGTACAGAGGAGAGATCTCATTATCGGATAACAATGTTCAATCGGCTATTCGGTAAACCTAAACAGGAGACTAATACTCTTCAAACATTAGACAAGCTTAATGAGGTATCTGATCTCTCTCTCTCTCTCTACGATTTGATCTTAACTATGTCAAAATTGGATTTTGAAAGAAGATTTGAGATTCAGATATCAAATTCTTTGATGGGTCGGGTCAATCACTATTTGCTTCGTGAGAGTTTACTTTTTTGGTTGTGAATTTGAATTTTGTCGTACTTGATACAGACTCTTGAGATGCTAGAGAAGAAGGAAAGTGTTCTTCTTAAGAAAGCTGCTGGGGAAGTTGAAAAGGCTAAGGAATTCTCCCGGGTTAAGAATAAGCGCGGTAAGGACCAAACCTCGTTTTTCGATTACTATTCGAATCCAAATGTTGGTTTTGATATGTAAGATTATGTTCATGTAATCCTCCAATGTATAGATATCCGTAAATGTGTTTGCGTTTTCGCTTGAGACTAATTTACGCGTGATTTGTGTCATCGTGTAGCGGCTATACAATGTTTGAAAAGGAAGAGGTTATATGAGCAACAAGTTGAACAGCTCGGGAACTTTCAGCTCCGTATTCATGATCAAGTGAGCTATTCTTTTTTCGTTTTTATTATTTGAAGCCTTCGATTATTGAAAATTTATCACTGTTGTGTAAACAGATGATTATGTTAGAAGGTGCGAAAGCAACAACAGAGACTGTAGATGCTTTGAGGACTGGTGCTTCTGCAATGAAAGCTATGCAGAAGGCAACGTATGTGTTTTTACTTGCCTAACCTTTTTTTACTAGATAATGTATGATTCGAGTAGCGACTAAACATTTGTTTAAACGCACTTGTTTTGCAGAAACATAGACGATGTTGACAAGACAATGGATGAGATCAATGAGCAAACTGAGAACATGAAACAAATCCAAGAAGCATTGTCGGCTCCAATAGGTTCTGCAGCTGATTTCGACGAGGTAACATTCCACGAGACTCTCCTTTGATCACATTCTTTTAAAAGACACGGATCTTCTCTCAAGGTTTTATTGTTAATTGTCTGTTACAGGATGAATTGGAAGCAGAACTAGAAGAACTAGAAGGGGCGGAGCTAGAAGAGCAACTTCTTCAGCCAACAACAACCGCTCCAAATGCTCCAGTCCATGCCCAACCCGTTCGTCCTAAACCACAGACCGCGGAAGAAGACGAACTTGCTGCTTTACAAGCCGAGATGGCTCTCTAAGGTAACTTTCTCACATCATGAAAGTTGAAATTAAGCTAGCCTTGGAAGATTTCGATTAAATGGGGGAAGATTTGTGTGTGCATTGATTAAAACATAAAGAAAAGTTATATGTATATTATATAAAGATCCGAATCAAATTCATCGGATAAACTTATGATACTTTCTTTCTTGTGGTAATCTTCTGGTTTACAACTTTCTATTATTTTTCTTCTTTAACTTTCTGCTCTGATTCTGTTGACTTTTTGGCTGACTTTCTTCCCTGCCGTTTTGACTTTATAAAGTATAACTACATGCCGTTTTTAAGCTGTATCACCTTTCTCTTTTACCAAATGTTTACACAGTCATGAAATAGCAGAGGATACTAGTGAATCCTAAAATGTAGGAATGGTGTTGATAAGCCGGTTTTGCCAACTTGTCCGCGATTAGGTTCCGGTTTCTAGTAATGTACTTCAAACCGGTTTTGACGGTTTTGGAGTCAAGAAAATAAGATGACAAACTAAACCATATTGATTTGTAGACTATGATATTTTATCTTCTAGTAAGATGTTAAACCCGTAAGTTAAAACTTTCTACACCTTGCTGCAATCGAATGTGCAATCGTGGTAGTTTCCGAAAATAAACATTTTGGCTCTAAATGGCGACCATACAAGGAACAATAGGAATGAGAAGGAAAAAAAATGATAAAATAAAATAATAGGAACAGAGAGGAATATCTATTTATTTTTGTTCCATCTCAAATGTTACTTATAAATGGTATAAATTTGAAGAAATGAAGAGAAATTCAATATTCTTTATCATTCTAGCTAAACCAAACATAAATATTGTTCGTTTTTGCATATGGATGCAACATCCAAATATTCGTTTTTGTATTTGAATGCAGATGCAAGTTTTTTCGTTTGACAATTTGTAACAACATCCATATGCATCTAATTTTTGTAATTTTATCGGTTTTCGGTTTTTATTGTTTTAACCGTTTTGACGATTTTAGCTGTATTTTTCTTATTGAATTTTGATATACAAATTTACATCTAAACTTTTTGTTTTATAGCATCTCAAATATCTTGATTTTTGCATTTAAAAATCTCAAATATCTAGGGGACTGATTGGAGACTTTTGACGGTAAAGAATTTTAGAATTTTTGCTTTAGAGAATCTGGTTGTTGCTTTTAACTTTAAAAAATGTTCGATTGTTACCAAAAACTGTAATAGTAGTGACTTTTATTTTAAATATATATTTTTAAAATATTAAATCATCAACTATAATGTAAACATTTAGAACATATCAAATTCATCTAAATTTATTTTTTTTCATCAGTTGATTTGATAAACAAAAATTTCTTTAAAAAGTAAGATAAATTGATCAAAATTTGGGAAAAGTTGTTTATTTTTCATATTATTATGATAAATATTATCGCTAATTTTACGAATGATATTTCTTTTTTTAAAATAAATTTAAAATAATAAATTCAAAAGAAATCATCTACTAAAATAATACTCTTCTATATTTATTTTTATGCAAAAGAGGTATTTGGAAAAGAAAAGACTTTTGGTTGATAAAAAGAAAATAAAAGGATTTTAATATTAATAAAAGAAGATCCTTTAAAATCATGATAATGTGGCTGTCAAAAATAACAAAATAAAGCTTGATTGGACAGAAATAAATTGTCAAAGCTGTTAATATAAAATACAGCTTTTATGGTAAGGGCAATAACAAAACTATTGAAACCCTAGATATTGTATTTGAATGCAAATAAATAATGGTTAAACAAACAACATCTAAAGGCCTGATTAACCATGGTCTCGTAAGGTGGGGTTCTTATGGTCGGTTAAAAGACTGTCTCTTAGTTTTTAACTAAAAAAACTAAAAACCGTCTTTTATAGTTCTTATTTAAGACACGGTTTTTAGTTTTTTTAGTTAAAAATTAAGAGACGTCTTTTAACCGACTCTAAGAATTCCATTCTAAGAGACCATGGTTAATCATGGTCTAAATGCATTTGCATCTATGCTAAAAGGAATTGGGGTATCACTTGTTTATTAATAATGGCTTTAGTGATCCGTACAATGATAGGTTTCTCTTTATTTTTCTTTCATTATTATAGTTTGTGTAGACTAATAATCGCTACGAAACCCTACCAATTTGGACTTTTCCTCTATAACCATATCTATATGTTTCTATTAATAATTCATTCTTGTTGTTGAAAATTTTTACTAAACACAAGTTATAAATGATGATGATTTTATATTTACGACAAGCGAATCAAATCTCCTACATCCGTTAAAAATACAATGGATAATTTTTTTTGTTAAAGACAATGGATAACTTTTACTATTAATATTCTCATATTACTTTTTTGATTATAAAAACTTTATACTTAACGCATGAGTCATTATGAAAAAAATCATTAATTGGTAGTGCTTGTATTCTAGTGATACTTTCTTTTCACAGATGAGTATTAGAGGCTTTAAATTCAAACATCTGTTATCATTGTGGTACTTAGTCTCTCTAAATAAAAACTTTTTTATACACGTAGAGACAAACGATGTATACTAACTCGTCAGGCCAGAGATAAGGTTTTTCCAGGATATGGGACTGTTTTGCGGTTGGGTTAGCCACAATAAAAAGTTTATCCTAACAATTTTTTGAAGAACACATGTCTAGGTTGGGTAAGACAAAGAAAAAGAAAAAGACCAAGCTCCTCCTTCCTCCGCAAAGATCTATCACAACCTTTGCAGGTTGAATCCTTCTTGAGAGTGCAACCAGATCGGTGAAGCATATTTATCCTCCTCCAAAAAGCTCTGCTTCCTGCCCTCCGGCTCATAGAGCTTCCTCGGGACCTGATGTCAATCAACCTCTTATGGCAGAACAACATTTGAATTTGAAGGCTCTTCCTTGCGCAATTGGTCCAAATTAGATGTGTAACGAATTGGGTAAAACATAAATTGTTGATCATGATTCCTCTACGACATAAATTGACCTATCTACGTCAAATCGGGTCTCTGGTGGAGTTGCTTCCACTTCGACTTCTCCACCAGCAATCGCTGGCAACTCACTGGCACATGGCTCATCTCTTGGATATGAACCAACAAGTTTGAAGGTGGATTCCAAGGCTTTTGACCAGGAAATTTCAGTTGATAGCACATGCGAATCTTCCGACAAGGGCAATGCTCAACAGAAGAAATGGAACTCGCTTTTCTCTAGCTCTATTAAGATAGACAAAAAAGGAACCCCCCACGACTCCCAGCTCGGGTGTACCATTTGTCCTTATCCCTGATGAAAATGTCGAAGCAGCTAAGCTGGAATTTAAAGACTACGTATTTGCTCAGTTCCATGGTTATCCCCCGGATATGGGTAGGGTAATCGGGGTAATCAACGCCATATGGGTAAGGTTTGGACCTAGGATATTCGTCCATAGTATTGGCCCTGGTACTTATCTTCCGTGTATGCCTAGCCTAAGAGCGAGAAGGGCTATATTGAGTATAAATCTATTGAACATTGCAGGACACCCAATGTTTGTGGAACCTTGGTCACTAGAGTTCACTCCGAAGAATCCACCACTGACTAAGGCTCATATAACTGTAGAATTCAGAGGAATTTCATACCTACTTTTTAACGATGAAAGCCTATGCAGGATCGCAACTCTTGTTGGAAGACTTGTAGCTTTGGTCGCGGAAACACTTAGACAAAAAATTACCAGGAAATCTTGCCTTCGATAAAAAAATAACGCTAGAAATGAAAAGAGTCCCATCCATGAGGTATCTGAAGATGTAAATCAAATCCCCTCTAGTGTGTTAGAGGCTGCTAAAACTAGAGGAGGAATGGATATTGAAACTTTGAACCAGGTTTCTCTTGGCGAGATTGAGTCGTTTGTAGCTACGACAAAGAAAGAAAGTTTTGTTGGACAGGATGGCTCGAATGGGAAACTTATTTTGGGTTCTTCTACTGCTCTTAAAGACTTCCCAGCGGCTGAGAAAGATCAGGTTCCGGCAACACCTAAATCTTTTGTCTCAATAGGACCAAGAACAATCTAGACAGTGGAAGATAATCCTTTCTTCTTGGTAACTCGCAAGAAGAGTGGCCGCAATGCCAAATCCTACTGATCAACATGTAATTATGTATTCTGTGTGGAATACTAGAGGACTAAATAACACCTCAAGACAATAGATGTCAAAGGCATGTATATTAGCAAAGAAGCCTCTTTTCGGAGCATTTTTGAAATCTCACATTCAACCATCAAATTTAAGGAGACTGGAAGAAGTTATCCCTAGAGGTTGGAAGTATTTTTGAAGTTTTTCCTCAGGAAATGCAACGAGGAAAATTCTGGTATGGGATCTGAAGGTCACTGTGTTCATCTTTAAGGAATCTTCCCAATTGTTGACAATGGGCATCTTCATTCAATCTCATAATGTTTCTACTACAGTTTCCTTTGCATATGAGTTCAACCTAGCAAATCAAAGAGGGATGATTTGGGATGAGTTAAGGCTCATGCACACTAGCACACCCTTGTCTTCACATATGTGGGCTGTTGTTGGTGACTTGAATCAAATTCTAAGGCTATGTCCCCTTTCTTCCCACCCATCTCAGTCGGTGGATACCACGGGAATGGATGAATTTAATCTAACGCTTCAGGATGCTGGTCTTCTGGAAGCTCTTACCAAGGGTCTTTCCTTCTCTTGGTGGAATAACCAAGAGGATAATCCCATCTGAAAACATATAGATCATGCACTAATCAACCAAGAGTGGGCCAAAACTTTCCAAGACAGTTATGCGGAGCTGCTACAACTTGAAAAGTCATACCACTCATCGATTTTGTTTCATATGCCTTCTCTGATTCGCAGGCCTGCCAAATCATTTAAGTTCTTCTTACATGTCACGAACCATCCATAGTACTTAGATGTTGTTAACCAAGCTTGGGACCATGCGACTGTCTTGGGATCATATCAGTTCAAGCTTATGAGGTCCTTAAAGGCGCTAAAACGAGTGTTACGAGAGTTGAACATGACCTACTACAGTGATGTCAGTAAGAGAATGAAGGAGCGGGAGATATTGTGTTGGAATTTCAAAAGCTGCTACTCACCTCACCAAGTCAGGATCTTGCAAGTCAAGAATATCAAGCAATGGAAAAATAGGTGACTTTCTTAAAGGCAGAGGAGAAGTTATTTAAAAAAAGATCAAGAGTGAAATGACTGCAACTTGGGGATAGAAATACGGTATTTTCCCACAAATCAATGACTCAAAGATTATTCCAAAACCATATTTTTTTACTTACGGATGACAATGGACGAAGGATTAGTTATATGGATGACATCAAAGACCATGCTGCAAGCTACTACCAAGTTTTTCTGGGGCATAATGACAACAGAGAGTCCCCATGCTCAATCGAGTTCCTTCAAGAGTTATTACCTTTCTGATGTTTTGATGTACATATTGAGAGGTTAGTGAAGGTGACCTCTGATGATGAAATAGTGAAGACAGTATTTGCTACGCCTTCAGATAAAATTCGAGGGCCAAATGGGAATCCCTTGGAATTCTAAAAGGCATCATCGGCTACTGTGGGAACTTCAGTAGTTGCAGCAGTAAAGGAATTTTTTCACTCAGGACAGGCTTTTGAAAGACATAAACAACATTATCCTCGCCCTTATACCGAAAAAGCTGAAAGCAAGCAGAATGGAGAATTTTCGACCCATAAGTTGTTGTAACTTTTCATACAAAATCATCTCCAAAATCATGGCAAATAAATTGAAACCTATTCTCTCTCATTGTATCTCAGTAAACCAGGCTGTTTTTCAGAAAGGGTGTAACCTTGGTGAGAATGTTCTCTTGGCAATAGAATTAATCAGAAAGTACGGAGGTCCGGTGAAACTTAAAGCTGCAATGATGAAAGTGGATATTAGGAATCATTTTACTCAGTTTACTAGGACTTTCTCGACAAAGTTATGGAAGCACAAGAGTTCCCAGTAAAATTCAGATTGTGGATAAGACAATGTATATCAACAGTCAGATTTTCAGTTGCTCTAAATGGAGAATTAACGGACTTCTTCGAAGGAAAAAAGGGTCTTCGACAGGGAGATCTGTTGTCATCACACATATTCCTACTTGTAATGGAACCTTTGTCTCGACTACCTAATGATAGAGTGAGTCAAAATATGTTGGGTATTCACCCAAAGTGCCAGAACCCACTAGTCACTCAATTAATATTTGTGGATGATTTGTTGGTCTTCTCAGATGGGTTAAGGAACTCGCTGCAGGGAACTTTAAACATTATACAAGGTTTTAGAGATTTTTTTTGGGCTTAAGATGAACGCAGCAAAGTCAGATTTATATCTCAGTGGGTACACAGAGGAAGAGTTTAAACAAATGGGAGATCTTCTTGGGATCAGACTTCGTAACAAACCACCTCGTTACCTGGGACTGCCTCTTTTTCGCAAATAGATGAGCTTGGCAGTTTTGCAACCTTTCCTTGAAAGGATTACTAAGAAGATTCACTCTTGGACATCTAAGTATCTCTCTTTCACCGGAAAAATCAGACTTATCTCCTCAGTGATTTACAAAATGGTCAATTTTTGGAGCCACGTATATATGCTACCAAAACAATTTTATGCTAGGGTTGACACTCTCTATGCAACTTTTCTTTGGAAAAAAATACTCAAAATGCAGTAGGAGCAAGAGTTTCCTGGAATGAAGTGTGTAAACCAAAGAATTAGGGTGGCTTTGGGATAAAATTACTTGAGGATTTTGAAGTGGTCTTAAGGCTGAAACAAATATGGAACTTTTTTACTAACGCATGCTCCCTATGGGTTGCTTGGGTGAAAGCTAATGTCTTCTCTAGGAAGAGTTACTGGATGACCGAAGACTCTTCTAATTTCTCTTGGACCATTAGGAGCATGCTTCGATTAAAGCTGCAACTACGACAATTTTTTAAGTGTAAGTTAAGAAATGGACTGCTACCATCTTTTTGGTTTGATCATTGGTCAGACCTTGGTCTTCTTATCAGCTTTGTTGGAGATGAAGGTCCGCGACTGTTAAGAATAGGAATAGACTCCAGAGTTGCAGATGCGGTGGTTGATGACAATTGAAATTTCTGTGCAGCACGATCTGACCAGATTCAGAGTCTACTTGTCCACATAACAAGATTAACACCACCTAATTCAAAGTTGGGACCTGATACTTACCTATGACGTACCCCTACTAGAACCTTTCTTCCGAAATTCTCTTCAAAAGGAACATGGGAGCAATTAAGACAAGTTAACCCGACAATCCCCTAGACTAAAGTGATTTGGTATAAAAAGGGCATTCCACGCTATGCTTTCATCCTGTGGCTGGCTACACTAGAGAGATTGCCAACGAGGAACCGACTGATAAGTTGGGGAATTACTACTTCTCCAATATGTCCACTATGTTCTATGGAGGATGAAAGCCACTCACACCTTTTCTTCTCCTGTGAGTTATCTGCTACACTATGGAGCAGCTTCATCTCGCCTCTGTTAGGGATCGATCACATGTCCCTTCAAGAGACGATGAATGAGCTCTTGCATTTGTCAACTACGTCACATCAGTCTTGTCTCATCTCTAATATAATGCTTCAAGTCATCATCTACTCTCTACGGAGGGAAAGAAAAAATCGGATCTTTAACAACTCGTCCAACACGATGGCTAAGATGAGGTCAACAGTCAATAGAACTATGAAGAACCACTTACTATCCATTTCAAACCTAAAAAGCTCCTCTCAATCTCTTCTTGAAATTTATTTTGGTTGTACCTCTAATCTATATGAGACGGTTCTAGTTTCCACTTCAAGTTGATCAGTGCATAGTATTAGGCTCCATGTAAACTTTTATCTTTTAGTATAAATCTTAACATTAAAACCAAAAAGAAAAAATCATTAATCGGTAGTAATTACTTTCTCGAGAATTCGAACTTCAAATGTACAAACATTTTGTATCCACCGGTTAACCACCGGAACAAAATGTCTACCACTTTGTAATTTAATAAATAATTATCATTAATTATATTTTGTTTCGTAAAAGATAAGAAAATATATATGGAACTCCTTTGAGTATCTAACAGTGGACCTACATGTTCCCTTTTGCCATCAAACGATCTAACAAACATTATTATTGAATTCATAATTTTTTTTAAACCATTCCGATAAGATCTATGACTAAGAGACCTCTTTTCAAAAGTCAATACTTTATAATTTTTGTATAACTTAAAGAGTTTAATATTTTCTTTTCTTTTTTACTAAACAAAGAGTTTAAACTTTGATGCCAAATAATTAAAAGCGTCGTTAATAGTACGTCGTTATCATATGTATAGCATAAAATCTTAAAAGATGATGTATCCCATTCTTTAACCAAAATATAAGACACTTGTATTTTATTATTCCACCAAAAAAAGTAATAGTATTCATTCGCATCTATCAAAATAAATTTTTTACAGCTGTTTGTACTAAACTAAGGTTTATATGTCAATAGACTCAATACCATCAAACAAAAAGGGTAACTCGAATAACTTTCTTTAAAAACCATGTGTGTATTTCGATACCATCAAACAAGAAGGCAATTCAAGGACTTATCCACACAAAATGATTAACCACAAATTTCTAAAAAAAGTTACAATTAATTAACATTTTTTAATTAGCCAACATAAATTTCAAATTAGGAATAATGATATTTTACAACGTTTTTTTTGACACAAAAAGCTATTCTATTACTCAAACTTGAGGTGGTGCAGCAAGCCACACCAGAATAGAACAACCAACAAAAAAATAATATTAATACGCTGTCTAGCTAAACGAGCTACAAGGTCCGCCTTGGAAATTAAACCGCGTGGGACATACGAAATCTTGAAATCCAAAAAAGCGTTCTTCGCCCTCTCAAACTCTTGAAGTTCCGTCGCAAAGTCTGGCCAATCATCTGGATTGGTCAACATATGGATCACTTCCTGGCTATCAGTACTGAACTCATGGAGCTCCGGGTGTCCCGCCAGGCACTGCATCGCCCAAATGAGCGCTTCCAACTCTGAATGAAGACCCGATAACCGTCGAATCTGATTGCGACCTCCTATCCGTAAGCACGCCCCATCTGCGCCAAATAACGACCATGAGACGTACATATAAATTACATAACCAAAGAGACAAAAATAAACAAGATTGATAACAATGATCTTATCTATCTTATTTTCAGTGGTTTTTCTATGTTATATTGATGAAAAACATGTCTGAAGTTAATTTTTATTCTCATTGCTTGCTCTTTTTTTATCCACATTAACGACTTGAGTAGAACGCACTTTGATTGTGAAGGAAACTCGTCGTCAGAGGCAATAACGAGTTTTCTTTTCCCCTTTCCAAATCATTTTTTAGAATCCCGAAACGATAGAATCCAAAATAGAAATCTAGCATGAAAAGTCGATTGAAATTATTGTTGCGCATAACGCATAGTTTAACCGTTGACCTCCAATTCGGTAACACTTTGTCAAGCTTATGATCCGGCACAAAAAAAATCATATCGATACCATCAAAACCCGCCAACGCCCGGAAACATGAGTGACTAAAAACCAGTAGCCTCCAAACCTGAAAAAAACAACAAAATAGATTCGACGCAAACTATAAAAATGAAAGAGATTAAATAATAGAAAAAGCATGAGAAACACTGAGTGACCGAAAATGGTGCTTTATGAGCCACCCATCACCAGTACCTAAGTCAAAGATGAAGGTTGGCATGCGCGGATATTCGAATTAAAACGTATCCACATCAACAGGTTGGCATGCGCGGATAAGTTTTGTGGATTTTTACTAAAAATGGTGAGTACGCAGTTAAGTCTGTCTACTATGTAGCTCATAATCTTTTCGAACGCGTTCGGTTCAATCAATTAGGCCATGTTTAAACCATTGGTAGCTCAGACTTGGAAAGTTGATTCTCCGACAAAGCTCAAACATTTCCTTTGACAGTTATCTTCGGGTTGTTTATTGGTATCTTCAAGAGTCAAAAATTGTGGAATAAACTGTGTGGATGTATGTCCGAGGTGTGGTTTGGGTAACGATTCTATAAATCACACCTTGTTTGAATGTCATCTCGCGCTGCAGACATGGACTATTTCGAATGTGCCATCAGAATCCAGGATTTTCTTGGCTTTTCGGTGTGGTCAAATATGGATTATCTATATGTTAAAATAAGAATGTTTCCATGGATCATGTAGTACATTTGAAATGGGCAAATTATAATGGTAAGGACATGTCTCCATTTGATACTTTAAACCAAGCAAGACGCAGACATGGTGGAAATCACATGAGTGCGATTATGGAGTAAGACTTGAAGTACGTAGTTCTATTCTCCCAATGTTCTAGTCTGAGAGCTTAATATGCCAAATAGATGCTTCATGAAAAGGGGAAGATGTTCTCTAGCTTAGGGCGTATTGTTTCAGGGCATTCACCGATTATGTTATGATGGGAGCTAAAAGTTAGTGAAACAGTCCACCTTCTCTGTATACAGAATTGAATGCGTTGATTGGAATATGTAGTTTGAAATCAGAAAAAATCGATGATTGTGCAGACAAATTCACAAAAGTTGCTAAAGATGACAACATAGCCAGAAGACCAACATTCTCATACAGTGGTTTCAAAGCTCAATTTTTTTTCACTTTTTTTGTTTGCATCGCTCTTTAAACTGTATGATCGGTAATCTTGTGTGTAGTACAATGTTCAGTCGTATTTTTTTCATTATGTAAATTTTATTATTCCGATTTAGTGAGAGTTTGGATGACTAATCTTTTTTAAGAAGATTAAATGACCAAAAAAACCAATTAGAATTGTTTTTATATTGAGAATTCATTCAAAACATAATATTTTATGTTAATTACAAAATAACTTATCTATTTTCCGCTGAAATCAAAAAATTAATGATTGTATTAAACGTCTCACATACTATATAACCTCTACGGGTTAATATTCGATAAATCAATGTTTTGATAAATCAATAACTTTTTCATGTCTCAAATTGAATTTTTCAATAAAATATCTTCTCGTAAAATTAATAAAATATCTTTCTCTAGCATAATTAATTTATAGAGGTGTAACCATACAACGGTAAAAATTGAAATTAACTAAGACATAAGATGATTCTAGGTATTAAAAAGTTCAAAATATATTCGATATAGAAGATCCATTACTTTAACTTTAGTATAATTTTCTAATTTTCAAATATATTCAAGTTAAGAATAATTCTCCTCCGTAAAGGACACAAGTACAATGACCCATCCCAAAACTCGTCATCACAAAGACAAAACTGATTACCGACTGACTCAAGACATAATCACAGCCTTCGATAATGATGTTTACGGACGCTAATCACATCACAACCCACTTCAAGCATGCCTAAATAAATACAACAAAACAAATCATTACTTTAAAACGAAACATTAAACAAATATCCACTTAAGAGTCATAAAGAAATTTATAATTTACATTCTCATTTCATTCATTAATAATTAATAAATACATGAGAGTTGCATCATAATAAGAAAAACAAATAAATTACAAGACGTAAAAATAAAATCATACAATAGATAATTAAAAAAAAAAATCCTAATAACCTCTATACATTGATAAAAATCTCCTTGGATCATCTAATATCATATATTAGAGATTATACGAAATTAGTAAAATAATTTTTACAGATAATTTTTTAGCGAAAAATCCATAACCACAAATTTTCAGATATTCGGGTTTTTGAGTCGGGTTAAAATCACATCACTAACTCGGACACCCACCCGACATCAGGAGCTTCACCCGATCCAGGATACGGATCCGGGTTGACCCGATCCATGCAATTCTCCTTGCTCAGCTTCTCGAACATCTTTGCTCGCAGTTCACGACCCGACTCGACCCGTTCCATTACCGGTTCTTCCTCCAAACCGTTTTCCCAAATGTTCATATAACAGATTTCGGGTCGGGTCGGGGTAGTCGGCAGGCTCCGGAATCCAGGACCCAAGACAGATCCACGTGGTGACCCGAACCCGTACCCGGTTTGATTGTTGTAAGACGAAGGAAGAGATTTCACCTTGTTAAGTTGTAAGTTCCTCAGAGATGCAACGACGTCGTTCACCGAGTTAGACCCGAGTGAACGACTCAGTAACGAAGTAGAGTCCGAGTCGGCTGTCGGACTCACCGGCGGCGAGTTAGACGTCGGAGAAATCGAAAACTGAAACGCTCTACGTATCGGAGACACGCCGTCAAAAGAATCGACGCGATCGGGGCTTTGATTCGGCAAAACCCTAAGCTGATCAGGCGAATGAGCAAAGAAACAGACACGACGGCGACAGTTACCACCGTCTTTACACGGCTGAGTTCGATACCTCGCCGGGTGAAGCCAACACTCAAAAACGCCGTGAGAGAACTCACATGCGTCGCCTTTTTTGCAACCACCTTTCCTAAAATCAGGACACGCCGTACCGGAGTAATGAAACTTCCTCGGATCTCGACGGCGAGCTTTCTCTCCGGGATGAGCGTACGGACACTCCGTCCAGTCATGACTCCGACCACGAGCGCACCGTCTCACTTTAAACTCATACATCCTGAAATGATCACATGAGTAAGCATCAATCGGAGAATCCGGACCCGGATCTGAATCCGGATCCGGTTCGTTCGACGGAAGATAACGTTGCAACGCAGCCAAAGCCTCCATCACGCTATTTCCACCGTCAGGACTTCCGTTAGAGTAAACATCCGCCGCCGTAAGATCGTCGGAAAATGGCCATGGAGGAATATGAACCGTCGGATAAACACCGTGAGTTTCTCCGATCATCATCTTTCAAAATTTCTCCGATGAGTTTGTTTTTATTTTATTTTTGTGTGTTTACAAAATCTCCGGCAAATGCATTGCTTCTTATATAAACTGATGATAGTGAGTAGTGGGGGAAATAACTTAAACCCACGTTCGGGTTAAAATCTAACCATGGTTAAAATTATCTGCCTTTTTTAACCGCGGTTAAATTCTTAGAGAGTTGCTAAATCGACGGGTCTGTGAGGTACGGGTTAAGAAACAGCGGCTCGAGATCTTCCCACGTGGGTTTAGTGATGACATGGATGTTTCGTGTTTGATCTTAAGGTGACAGCGCTGTGAGCGAATGACTTTTGAACTTCCTCTTTCAGTTCCGAAGGCGGTGGAAGGAAGAAGATACGCTAGAAAACGACAAAACGGATAATCCAAACTTTATTGTTATTTAATTTATTTATTGTTTTTTATAATAGAAATTGAACTTATGGGAACACATAATCATAGGAAAAATGAAAAATCACTTATCGCTATCAAATTTAATTAGCAAAATTAATATATGTGTATATTAATTTTATTGATGTTAACTTCTAAAAAATAAATAAAAAAGTTCTTTTATTTTTTAAAAAAAATTATGGATTTGAGAATATTGGGTATTTTAGTGGGGGGAGAGAAAGAGAATAAAACGAAATGTTTGTGAAGAAGAAGACATGTTGGAACAAATTGGGAATAGTAACGTTAAAAGACATTAAAGAAGACTCTAGTATGCTTCTTTACTAAAATTGGAAGCAATTCCACCTATCTCATTTATCCTTTCTCTTTATTTTTTATTTTTTTTTTTTTGTTAGTCACGATATGTTCCTTCCTAAATTTTCTAAAATCATTTTTAAGAAAAAAAATATTTGGTCAAAGTTCAACCTTTTAAAAGATAACTAGTTTATTGGTGAGCATCATTAAAATTTTATAAATAATTATAGTTTTGATAGATGGGTAATAAACTTTTTTCGTGCCAAAAAAAGTAATAAACATTTTTTAATTTCTAATTGATATTGCGTATTTATATGGTAAATTAAAATTTTTAAATCTCAAAATTTCAGTTGTATTATTTTATATTTTATTATGTACATTTTGGTATATATCTTTTAAATTTGGATAAAACAATTCACTTAACATTTTCGGCATATAGTAAAAAAAAATTTCTTTTTTACATTCGACACCTAGAAACTGTGATATTAATAACATTAATCATAATATTGATATTATCTATGACTTATTAAATTTTTTATTTTTTTTTGGTTTTTAAATAGAAAAAATGATCATATTATGAATTAAAAATTTTGTCTGTACAATTTTTTTATACACATAAGAACGTTAAAAATGGACAACACATTCTATTTAACATACACTACAAGAAAACTGTCATTTTGAGACTACATTTTGCGACTAAAAATTTAGTCACAAAATGGGCGAAAAAAAAAATTAGTCACAAAATGTTGCCACTGATTTGCGACTAACTTGTGACTAATTACCGGCTACAATAACTACGGATGCTAATTAGTCACAAATTTAAGACTACGAAAGATAGTTGCAAAACAGTAGTAAATTAACGGTTTCATAAAGACTATATAACAACGACAAAAACATAGTCACAAAATGATCTCAAATTTACGACCATGTTATAACTACATATCATTTTTGACAGATTTATCTTATAGTCACAAAATTGTCTTAAATTTTTTTTGTCAACAAATTGTCTTAAATTTCCTACTATGTTGTGACTATTTCCATATTATTAATAAATTTTAGGGTTTTTGGACTCTATTTTTCTAAAACTACGATTTAGTCACAAAATAATCTTAAATTTCATACTATTTTGCGACTATTTTCATACCATATTGCAATTATAGGGTTTAGGGATTCGTTTTTACCAAAATTGTATTTCTTCAAATTGTATATGACATAACTATATTATTGTCAAATGATTGGCTTTTACATATATCCTTACCACTAAAACAATCCATCTATAATTATATTATATTATAAGTCCAAAATTTTTTTTGTTGCTACATAGCACATAATATGTTAAGTGTTTGTGTTGTGTTTTAAGCATTTTTGAATGTTTTAGAAAAAATTATCAAACAAAATAAAATATTGCAAATTTTTATGTAAAGTGAATTACATGCTTTTAATAACAAAATTAATGAAATGTATCTTTATATATTCAACAATTTTGTAATTATGGGGTTTAGGGATTCATTTATAGTATAAAAACTAGATTTAGTCTCAAAGTGGTCACAAAATATATTTTTTGAAATAAGTTTTTCTAACCAATCATATTGAGATACATGGATCACACTTATGAGCTGTTGGATTAACTTCAATCTAGTGGTTGAGATTTATGCCTTTTACTTTTCTTTTCTTCCTATCTATGTTTCTCTCTCACGACAATTCTCATCTCTTTTTCTTCTTCTTTTTTTCACCTCTCATCTCTTTTTCTTTTATGTATGAATCTTCGTCTTCTTCTTCATTCCCAAGTCCCATCTCTCTCATCTCTCTCCACCCTTACTGATTTTCTCCTATCTCTCTCAATCTCGTCTCCTCCTCGTCTCGCTCATCACTACCGTTCCTTATCTCCGTCAAGGCGAGAAGATACCTGTTACGCTAGCCCTCCCACCACCGCCACGATTCGACCTCTCTTTCTCTCTCTTCGTATCTATGCATCTCTGTCTCTCTATCTCTCTATTCTGAATCTGATTTTGTTTTGTTTTTGGTAGAGAAAGTTGGAGGAGGCAAGGCTCATGGCGGCTGCAGGAGGCGCAATGCTCATGGCGGCTGGAGGAAGCGATGCTTATGGCGGCTGGAGGAGGCGATGCTCATGGTGGTTGGAGTAGGTGCAAGACTCATGGCGANGCAAGGCTCATGGCGGCTGAGCCTGTTTTGTTTAGATTTAGGTTTTCTCTTTAAGATTTGGTTTAGTGTAAACCAATTTGGGACAGATGTGGTGATTTAATTTGATTTTATTTTAATTCTGGTTTAGTTTTGTAAACCGGAATTTATTGTAAACCGACTTTAATTTATAAATACAATTTATAATTAGTTTATTTTAATTCTAAATCACTTTCGGCATACTTTTAAATCAACTAATTATAAATAAATTTCGGCATACAATTTATAATTATTTATTTTTTGAAATATAATAAATTAGTTGCTAATATACGACTAAGAAAATGAGTTGTTAAATTGTCGTCAATTTATGACTACGAAAAGGAGTAATAATTTAGTCTCAAATAAATGACTACATTTTATAGTAGTTTAACAGTTGCAAAAAGAACGACTATTTTGTGACTATTTGTTTTTGCGACCAATTTTTAACGACTAAAAAATATAGTCGCAAATTAGTCGCAAATGGTCTTTTGCGACTATTTTGTGACTATTATTTTGGTCGCAAACCTTCTGTTTCTTGTAGTGATAAGATTATTATTAAATTTCATTTTTATTGAATTTTTGTTTCTATCAATTTTTTCTTTTCCAATTTTTTAAGTAATTGTTTTTTTTTTGTCGGCAAACCTTTTTAAGTAATTGTTTTTTCTTTCTTACATTTTTAATTTTTAATTAATTGAAATTTCATTAAGAATAGTCAATTAATAAACACTTCAATTTTTAATTTGAGCTAAATTCACCTCACAAATAATATATAAGATGAAAACCAAAGTTTTAAAAACGTTAAGCACTAGTCATGATGTAGCAGAATTTATCGTTAAATTTTAAAAGAGAGATTAATTAAAAAATATTTTTTATAATTTTAAATTTTTAGTTGAATTTTATTTTATAAATACCAAAAAATAGAATTTTGATTTAGTAGATTTTTTTGTCATTTTCATCTGATTTTGTTATTGAATACCTAGAGAAATATATGGTGGAATAAAAAAAAAACCCACGAACAAACAAATTTTTTTTTAGAATCAACAGTCTACAAAAGAAGAAACTAAGCTAAAAATGATTTCCTCATACTTATTTTCAAATTAAAACTTGCTAAATTATACCTTTTTAATGATTGTATAATATTTTAAATTTACATATCGATTTTAGTTAAAAGTCCAATCTAATATGATGTGTTAAATAGTGATAATGTTTGGAAAATCATATTTACGTGGAAACTATTGGATGACCATCACCTAATAAATTATGTAGAAGAATAATCAATTTAGACAAGACTTTTAGAGCATAAGTGAGAACAAACCTTTTACACATACTAACAAAACTAGGTAGTTGGCACGTATAAATGCGGATTTTAAAATCTTGTCGTTATTTTTGTATGTGATAATTTTTTAAAATTTATGAAGTATGATAAATATAAATATTTATATGATATTTTAAATTTTTTTACTTTTAAATTTTTAAATAATGTTATTTTTTATTTGTCAATATACATTATTATATAAATTTTAAATAAGTTAGTGTATGCTCCGTTTGGCGTGATTGATTTCAGTAATGTTAATATATCTTTTTAATTTACTATATTTTAAAATAAGTTTATCTTATATAATATCTAAATAGAGTAAATCAAATATATAACATAATTTATTAAGGATAACCATGACTTTTTAAAATAAATAAATCTATTGACTTTTTTCTTTAATAATTTTGTTTCTTATTGAGTATTTTCGTTTTTATTTTTAAATAAATAATTTTAATATATTATTAATTAACTAATTCATTAAAAGTAATATAGTAATCAACCAAACTAACTTTTAATCAGATGCAAACTAACGTCGTACTTAATAGGAGTATATAAGATCACGTAATTTTGTATGTGTAATTATGCTATATTTTTTTATAATAAAAATATGTTGTGCTCCAAGAGAAAAATGCCATGTACTCGGGAGAAAAAAAACATGAATACACATCTTTAAATGATAAAAATATTCCACGTTTCACAATCTTTTGCTTTGAATATTTTGATTATTCTTTATAAAAAATATACTTTGATTATTAAAAAGGAACGTTCACAAATAAGCAAATCACATAATAGTATACTACGTTGCTATCAATAACACTCATATAAGCAAATCACATAATAGAATGTACGTTGTTTTCTGCCGGGTGTTCCCCACCGTTCCATATTGTTTCCTTCCCTTCTTCTCGTACCTTCTTCACTAGGAGAAAAAAAAAATTGTTCTCCAAAGCAAGACGATTTTTAATATGTGAAAACTCGAAAATATGAACATGATCTGTTTTTTTTCCTCTGAAAGGTGCTTGTATAAAATAAAAAAAGTTTTTACAGAACATAAATAATAACTAAATAATAACTGAAGCAAGAAAAAAAACCCACACTAAAACTTAGTAAAACATATGAGAACAAATTAAAAAACTCTCACACTAATAGTTGTTGTATAATAGAAGGAATATTCCGTTCCTTTTCGCTAAGTCGATGATTGTAATTCAAATAGATTGTATATCAACTAATATCCCTTGCTTTGTGTAACAAACGTTGGCTATTTAAGAACTTGTATTGTAAATGAATCGATGAAAAGTTTTAATGTTTTTCATGGTATCACAACCAGATTCCTTCTGAACCATTTTTTTTTTCCTTCTTCTTCTTTTTTCTTCTTCTTCTTCTTCTCCTCTTTCTGGACTCTCTCCTGTTTTGATTTTTTCCACGGCCGCTTAAAATCAATTAGAGAGAGCTTTTGGTGTCACAAATATAAAATCTCACATACCAATCATCTTTGATCTTGATGATCATAATTACGATGCTTGGCGTGAGCTCTTTTATATGCACTGCCACACTTTCGATGTGTCTGTTCATCTCGACGGTATCACTGATCCGGCTGATCCACTGTGGCAAAAACGTGACAACATTGTCAAGCTCTGGCTTTATGGAATCCTTGCACCAAAGCTGTTTCGTAGCTCCTTCAAATCTGGTGGCTCGGCTCGTGACATCTGGTTATGGATCAAAAATCAATTCCGCAACAATAAGGAGGCATGGGCAATCCATCTCGACAACGAGCTGCGAACTACAGAGATTGGTGATATGACGATCCAAGAGTATTGTCCGAAGCTTAAATCCTACTCCGATCTTCTCGCCAATCTCGATGCACCGGTAACGGATCGAACCCTTGTTATGTACATGCACAATGGCTTAAATGAACGTTTTGATTACATTATCAACGTTATTAAGCACCGTGAACCATTTCCGAGTTTTGAGACAGCTCAATCTATGCTTGAAATGGAGGAAAAATGTCTTCTCCGAACCGCAAAAGCAAAACCCGTTCATACAGACACTAGTTCTTCCTCCACCATTCTCACTGTCGCTACATCTCCTTCTCCTCCATATCAACATCAACCACAACACTCCAACAATCGCGGTAACAAACGCAACAATGGCTCCAAGAACAGAGGTCGACCCCAAATCTCTTTTCGTCCCAATTACAATTGGCCACATAATCAATTCTGGTCCGGTCCGTCTCTGCAATGGCCAAATCAGTACCTATTTTGGGGTCATTACATGGCTCCACCTCAGTTCCCTCGTGGGTTCAATCCTTCTGCATCTCGTCCGCCTCCTTTCTCGCATCAAGCAAATCTTCACGTCACTGAGCCTCAGTTAACCATATATTTTTCTCATGCGTTTAACACGGTGACAATGGTCGATCCTTCGGCGACTGAATGGTAAATGGATTCTGGTGCAACGAGTCATTTGTCTGCGACAACAGGTATTCTTACGTCTCCTGTTCAAAATGACATTAAGCACACTGTCATAGTTGGTAACGATAATAGGATTCCAGTAATCTCTTCTGCAAATTCTTTCATTCCTACTTCTTCTCGACCCTTACATCTAAATCGTGTTCTTGTTACTCCTAGTATTGTCAAAAATCTTATCTCGGTTAGAAAATTCACTAGAGATAATTTTTGTTTTGTTGAGTTTGACCCTAATGGTTTCTCTTTGAAGGATCTGAGCACGCGAACGGTCCTTCTCCGCAGTGACAGTTTGGGCGATCTCTACTCCATCCCGGCTTCAATTCCTCAACAGCCTTCAACATCCACCGCCTTACTTGCTTGCTCGCCTGATCTATGGCATCGCCGTTTAGCTCATATCAATAAATTCTCTATGAGTTCCTTGCTTTCTAATCATTCTATTGCTTGTAATAAAGACAATTTTTCTTCATCTTGTTCAGCTTGCCAGCTTGGAAAACAAATAAAACTTCCTTTTTCAAAGTCTATTACGAGCACTTCTTCTCCTTTTGAGCTTATACACTCTGACGTTTGGACATCTCCCGTTCCAAGTCTAAGTGAGATTAAGTATTATGTCTTGTTTCTTGATGATTTCACACACTATTTGTGGGCTTATCCTCTTCGCAGGAAGAGTGAGGTCTTTTCTAAATTCCTTCACTTCTCTGCTCTCGTAAACACTCAGTTTCGAACTCAAAAAATCTCTTCAATGTGATAATGGTGGTGAGTATAACAACTTGGATTTTCATGAATATTTTGGTAAACATGGGATCCTTGCTCGTTATTCTTGCCCTCATACATCGCAACAAAATGGCAAGTCTGAAAGAATGATTCGTATTATTAATAATGCAATTCGTTCTTTGCTCTTTCAGGCTAATCTTTCGCCATCTTATTAGGTTGAGGCTCTTCATGTAGCTGCTCATATTATCAACATCGTACCCTCTGCTTCAGTTAAGAATCAAATTCCTTTTAGTCTTCTTTTCAACAAACCACCCACTTATGATCATCTAAAAGTTTTTGGGTGCCTTTGTTTTCCAAACATCAATCACTCAAATCTTCCCAAGCTTTGTCCTCGTTCAACACCGTGTCTCTTTTTTGGTTACCCGACTCAACATAAGGGGTATCGATGTCTTGATTTAAAAATAAGAAAAATCATCATATCTCGACATGTTTTCTTTGATGAGTCGATTTTCCCTGCTGCTATGACTAATGTTATTGATTCTTCATATCACTTTCTTGATATTGATATAGAAAATGCTCCTATTTTTAAGCAGATACTTCAATCGCCTCAGCCCACTCCTCTTCCTCCTTCTGTTCCTGAACCAAAAACGAACCCACTAGAGCCTTCACTCCCTCCTGCTTCTGTATTTGGTCCCTCCTTGCCTTCTCGACTTGCTATTGACAACACTCGTCAACCTCATTCTATGCAGACTCGATCAAAGGCGGGAGTTCATAAACCAAAGAAACAATTCAATTTACTTTCCACTATTTCGCCTTTGCCAACCAGTCACATAAAAGCCTTATCGGATCCTAATTGGACTCCTGCTATGACATATGAGATTGATGCGTTTTCTGTAACAAGAACATGGGACTTAGTCCCGAGACCTAAGGATACTAACATTGTGTGTTGTATGTGGTTGTTTAAGCATAAACTTAATGCAGATGGTTCTCTATCATGGTACAAAGCGTACTTTGCTAAGCGTAAGATGATTTTTACCTTTAGATGTTGATAGAAATCTCGTCATAACAAAAGTATATGCTTGTAAAGATCCTCGCGAAAAGGCTCCTTGGTTCCTGAAAGAGTCACCAAGCCTGCCTCGCGAGAAGAGCATGTTTGAAACAAGCGATATCTCGAATTCCGAGATCAGTAGAGTCATTATGTCCCAATTAACCCAATGTATCTTACGACGATTTGAATCGTTTCCGCACCAGTACTACATCATAGACTCATAAGTTTTATGCATAAGTCCACGAGGAACTTAAAGCATGACATGGCATAAACGAGCATAGTCATATCCACCGACTTCAATAAAAGTTCCTTTCCGCCATGTGAGAAGTTTTTAGTGTACCATCCATTGAGTTTTCCTTATAATCTCTCTTTAATGTACCTGAGGTGTTGTTGTTTTGATCAACTAAAATGTTTCGACTAACACAAATATACAACCTCACTATCTTCTTTATGAATGTCGAGTTTTTGTTGAACCCAAAGTTTTGCAAACAGAATCACCAAATGTAATTGCTGATTTTGCAAGGTTAATTTTCTATCTTGATATGTTTTCATATTGTTGAAGACTTAACATCATCTCCAAGACTTCATCCCTTGATGCGCGACATACAAGGAGTGAATAATCAGCGAATAAGAGATGAGTTATTGAAGGATCATCTATATGAAAACTGCATCCCATATAATCATTTTTATTTTTAACTTTAGACACAATATGGATAAAAGCCTCTGCACACAAGACAAACAAGAAGGGTGATAGTATATCGCCTTGGCGAATTCCGTGTTATGTAATCAACCCGAAAGGTTGTCCGTTGATTAGAATCAATATGAGATAGAACTCACACAGATCATTATCCAAGCAATCCATGTTTCATTTAAACCAATTTGAATGTGTATCTCTCTCTGAAAGATCCATTTTACTTTGTCATACGCTTTGGATATATCATTTTTCATCACCAAGAAGTTTTCAACTAAAGGTTGAGTCGTTTTTAAACTGTGAATGATCTCATGAGCTATCATAATGTTATATATAATAAGCCTTTTCAAAATAAAAGTCGTTCATCGTATCAGAAACCTTAACGACAAGCCATCTATCACATATATACATGGATTAGGAGATGAAGAAGTTAAGAGTTCTTGAAAAATCTAAGTTTGATATTTACTCTTGATGATTTCAACGAATCATGAAATATTTTGGTATTTCAATCCCCTCCTTTAAATCATTTTTCTCTGCTTTTTTGCCGCTAAAAGTCTTCTTAATCTTTATAAGCCATTGCTATTTCTTTTCTAAGAGTGTTCACTCGCCTCAAATTTGGACGAAGCGTCGACAATTCATATTTAATCTTAACTCTCATATCATTGATTCTTTTCAAGGAATTTCTACCATTTTCTCTCTTCCAAACAATTATCTCTCTGTTACATACTATTAGTTTCAGTAAAGTTGATTACGATCCAGAATCAAAATCCTTATTCCAAACTTTCGTAATGATTTCAATGCATCTCAGATTGTTTGCAATTTGTTTATCAAAATGAAATTGACCCCGAGAAAGCTCACTCTTTGCAATAAACTTAACTAGGACCGGGCGGTGATCGGAGCCGAGATATTCGGGAGACCATTGATGTCCTTTGGAAACATGGATTTCCATGCCTAATTCGTAAAGCACCAATCAAATTCCACATTGAATCCATTTTTTCCATCTTACTTCGCCCCATGTAAATCCATCTTCAATGCTTCTCAACTCACACATATCATAATTTGTGATCAAATATGAAAATTATGTGAAAAAACTTTGATGGCGTAGCAGTCATGCCATCTTTTCCGAATTATTTAAAATCTCGTTAAAAATCTCTGATCATGCATCATGGTTCTTTCTTTACAACTCCAATTCTTTTTAATATTTCCCAAAATATAGATCTATATTTAATGTTCGAATCCCCGTATACACAAGTAAGATACCATTTTTGAACCTGGGGTGACCACAACATCAATCAAATATTTATTTTCCATCACGATTTCAATGGTCACACAATTCCTCCAGAAAAGAGGAAGACCTCCACTTCTTCCTATCGGTTCCACAATTAAAAAATTATTGTAACCAATAATTGTGAAGAAAAAATTACCGAATTCAAGTTTTCACGAGGAAAAGGATATCAGTAAAGTGATATTTTCTTATTTTCTTACGGTGTCGAATTTTCCAAGGATTCCTCGGTCTCTAGCAATTCCATCTCACTAAACCTATTGAGATTGCATCGATTCCTCCTTCGAAACCACTGTTTGTTGAATTTTTAAGGATCTTTGTGGGAGTCTCCTTGCCTCTGCTTCATTTAAGTTTCAAGTTGCTAATCTCTTTCTCATTATCTGATGAGCAAGCCTTGTTCATTACCTAGGTATGAAGTTTTTGAGCATCATCTTTGCCTTTTTTAGCTTTTCTCAGCCATGAAGTTGGTCTCTTTATTGTACTTTTTTGTTTATTTTTTCTGGAAGAAGTAGCCAAAAAGGCTCATTCTTTAATTCCTGTAGAACAAACTTCAGAAGAAAAATCATAATTTATATCTATAAGCAGCCCATTATCTTCGCCATTGCACTTTAAACCAATAATTATTTTTCTAGCATCAGCCATAAACGAGTCGGATTTTGAAATTTGGTTCTGTTTTGAGAAATCAAAGACTAATCTTTATCGCCATCCACATCAGTGGTCATGATAGGAATTTTTTCCAAGTGCAACATAAGCTTTTATCCCGTCGGATCATCATCTAAATCCGTGATAGATCTTTTAATTCTTAATATCTAGGCTTCCTTCTGTGCCAAGTTAGAGATTTGTAAATATTATCTCATGCCATTGAGCCCATCTTTGTTGATACTCATTCTTTCAAACGCCACATCAAAGCCAACATGCTCTTCTATTAGCACTTCAAAAAAGGATCATCAGGTTAAATGATGTTTTCAGAAGGTTGAGAATGTAACGTTGGTGTAGCCGTTCTTCCCTTCTCTAAAAGAGTAAAATTTTTAATTACATTAAGGACCGATTAGGTGATCAAGTTAAGGATGGTCATTCAAGTTTCTGACAAAAGGGGAAAGGAGATTCTAATTAAATCAGTTGCGTTGTTGCTCCCCAATTATGTTATGTCATGCTTCAAGCTCTCGCAAGTGTTAAGTACAAAGTTAACTAGTACAATTTTTCAATTTTAGTGGAATTTCAATTGATGTAACCTCAGTCTCTATTAGTTTTCATAGAAAAAATATGTATCTCAAAAGATGAAAGAAGTTTAATCTCTGGAGGAATTAATTCGATTTTATTGGCAAAACAACTATGGAGGCTAATTTTGTTTCCTAACTCTTTAGTAGCTCGGATTTTAAGAATGGGTGCTAATTCAGTTTCCTAATTCCTTGATTACTCGGATTTTAAGAAGCCATATTCACTTTCTTTTTGGTGGAAGAGTATCTTTTCCACACAAGGATTATTTAAGGAAGGTATCCAAATAAGAATAGAATTTGGAATTAATATGTCAATA
Source organism: Anastatica hierochuntica (assembly GCA_900406275.1). Classification (NCBI taxonomy): domain Eukaryota; kingdom Viridiplantae; phylum Streptophyta; class Magnoliopsida; order Brassicales; family Brassicaceae; genus Anastatica; species Anastatica hierochuntica. The sequence goes on along the minus strand of OVAN01001163.1, from coordinate 17,010 downwards.
TTGAATAATTCATGGATTCCAGATGAGCAGTCATGACCAGCACGAGGATGAGAAAGTATTTTGACTTCCTAAACTGAAGGATCAATATTTAATAAATTTCATGACGAGAGAGTGGTATCTACCAGTTTTACAAGAATTTGTGGATCTCAATGACACAGAGCTGATTCCTGGAATCCAACCTAGTCACACTAATACATATGGTCTGATATGATACTTTACCAAATCTAAAAATTATACGATCGAATTGGGTATAGGCTTCGCCGCTCGACAAAGCTAGATCGAATTGATAACTTTGGTTGGGGGCCAAGTTTAGAGGATATTAATCACATAGATGTTGGCAGTAACTACAGAATTCGTTAATATAGGAATACGATGTGATATTGTGTGCAAATGGTGTGAACTACATGAAGAGGCGATAAATCATGTATTTTTTAATGTTCGTCAGTTATACAAGCTAAACAATATTCACAACCTGCGACAAGGTTAGAGATGTTTCTGATGGGAACAATCTATAATAATATGAACTAGTTATATTGTAGAAATCATTTACGAGCTCTATATAGAGATCAACATGATATTTCTCCATGAGTTTTATGGTTTATCTGGAAATCGAGAAATCAAAAGTTTTTCAAAGCATATAATTAGAAAACGATCCTATCTTAGAAAGTGCGAAAATGAATATTCAACATAAGAGGATGCAGAAACAATAGAGTATTTACTATATTTAATCTTAAGCCATAGGAACAAAGAACTCAATCATAATTTCTATCGGACGGACGAATCAAAATTTATGTAATTTATTTTTACTTCTTTGTTTATATTATGCGAAATAATAATTTTTAACAAAAGATAGTTATTTCAACTTTTTTATATTAAAACCAAAAGGGTTAGACATCCGAACTATTTCGGATATCCGCTTTTTCGGATATCTTTATTTATTTGAAATAAAAAATCATATGATTAGATATTCATTAAAAACGAAACAAATCACAAATAATTAACATTTTTTATAGCATTTACTTTGTATCCACCTAGATACTTTATACTAGAGTAACTAGTAACTCTCAATTCACAAATATTGTACTGGGTAATGGTTTTTTAACCACAAATATTTTACAATTCAAAACAAATATTTAACTTTGAAACACAAAAGAGAGAGAAAAATAACAATAACTTGTAGTTCTGCAATAGTTAAATCTTAAGAGAAAAAAAAAGATTCACGAGTTTATTTTGTTCGGCGATTTAGTCGTCGTCGTCGGTCCTTTCTGTTTATTTTATGTTGTGATCTTGTGTATTTTCTTTTCAGTTCCAACTCTTTCAAAACATCTATGGTTCTAGATATCGTAAGTGTGTGATGGATCTCAATTTTGTTCTGGTTGTCGTAGCATGACAAGGGCTACCGATCTCGTGAATGTGGAGTCATGATGAGATCGTGGTTGAAGTCTTCGAAGAAGGTGGCCGACTTTTAGCAGAAATAGCGCTTGCAGATTATGATATAGATATTAGGGTTGATGAAGAAGTTAGGACGCAAAGCCGACCCAACTTTAAACAAGTGAAGCATATTTCTTTTGATTTTAATTTATTGTTTAGGGTTTATATTTTCGGTTTATGTTCAATCCGGTTTTGGCTCCGAGAATGTTTCCTTAACCTTGTCGATTTTTGGTTTTGTAAAGATTTAAACATTTTTCGGCTTATGTTGTATTCTAATTTGTTTTCCCATAACAAAAATATTTAATTGGGATTTATAAAAAAAAATACAAGAGAGCAAGTGGACCTCAAAATAATCACATCCTGCCATCCTAATTCATCTCAGCCACAAGTTCTACTTTTACTTTTCTTTCGAAATATCTTCTCTGCTCGCATTGATTAGTGGTAACTTCCAAATTTTATTTTATAATTTTCCGTGTATGTAGTAGTTTAGATTGCACATACAATTGTTTTCGTTCGATAAAATATAACGTTTTCAACTTTCTATATAAAATTATTTAAACTTTAACTATTATTTATAATTATTTGTACACTATAGTATTATCTTATATATTAAGTATGAAGTCAGTTTGCACCAGATTAAAAATTGGCTTGATTGATTACTATGTTATCCTTAATGAATTAGTTAATTAATAATATATTAAAATTATTTATTTAAAAATAAAACGAAAAGATTAATTTACAGAAATACACTTAAAAGGAAAAGAAATTTTACATTTACCCCTGTCTTTTAATGGTTCTCAAATATACACCTCCTATTTGCACAAAAGTCGAAAATGCCCTTTTTATCTTTTAAGAAATAAACCCTAATAGGGTTTAAGGTTTAGAGATTATGGTTTAGGGTTTAGGGTTTAACTGTTAGGGTTTAAGGTTTAGGGCTTAGGGTTTAGGGTTTAATTATTAGGGTTTAGGGTTTAAGGTTTAATGATTAGGGTTTAGGGTTTAGCTATTAGGGTTTAAAGTTTTGTAATTATAGTTTAGGGTTTAACGTTTAGGGTTTCTTTTAATCTAGGTGTATAATGGTCTTTTTCATTAAAAAGGGAGGTGTAAAAATAAAATTTTTTCAAGCAGGGGTATTTTTGAAAAACAGACAATACAAAGGTGTATTTTTGTAAGTCTCCCAAACGAAAATACTAAATAAAAACAAAATTACTAAAGAATAAAGTCAATAGATTTATTTGTTTTAAAAATTCATGGTTATCCTTAATAAATTATGTTATATATTTGATTTATTCTATATATTATATAAGATAAACTTATTTTGGAATATAGTAAATTAAAAAGATATATTAACATTACTGAAATCAATCATGTTTCTTTTTTTATTATAAAATCTAGGTATATTTAAATAAATTTTAAAATATTTTATTATTAAGAATATTAATAGAGAAATTAAGAATTTCGTATTATAGTTTTTAACGAGGTCAAACGTCAAAAACCAAAAAATATTTCAATCTTATGCAAGATATGTCAAATGAAATAATTTAGTATATAAGATTATATATTTAGCGGGGTCGAATATTAAAGTTCGTAATATTTCAATCATATGTTAGACATGCTATATAGTAAAGTATATTGACTAAATAAAAAAATAACATTATTTAAAAATTTAAAAGTCAAAAAATTTAAAATATCATATAAATATTTATATTTTTTGTACCTCATAAATTTTATGAAATTATCACATACAAAAATACTGACAAATTTCAAAATCCGCATTTATGCGGATCAACTACCTAATTACGAATGTATATAAGAATGTGCACATACATGCAAGTGCAACCGTAAAATTCCAATAAAATTTTGTTGACAATACGAATGTATATACAGACGTATATACGTTTAGATGCACATATACGTGTCTATAAAATACATGTTGATAAGAATGACACCTCGAAAGGAAACAGTGAGCATGAAGGAATCATGCCCCATGCATGACCAAAACATTAAATTGAAACTAAATATCTTGTACGATTCCATCAAAACATTATAGACATCTCAACATCACGAATCCTACGTGATCCCATATCGTTCTTATTTCTTAATATTATTTTTTAATAAAACCTTTGATTGGAAAAAAATAAGATTAACCCGTGAATCGATAAGTGTTACTGTTGAGAACGACTAATTTCTTTGTTATTCTCGTTCACTACACACTTCTATGAGTCTTCACTATACTAAACTTTTTCTTAATACAATGAAGTAAATTCAATAATAGCTCAAACTCTAGCTAATAGTTAAAATATTAATTAAAATATGTGGCTAAAACACAAAAGAGATCATTGTGAAACAAAAAGGTTCCTATTAGAAAAATCAATTAACTTCGATTCTCTTTATTATATTTTACTAGAAAAAAATTCACGCTATACGCATATTTTCTTTTATATATTATTTTTTTTCAAAATATATTTGATTTATAAAGAACGGTCTTCAAACAAAGCGTTTGATATACACGAAAGTACAAGATAAAAGGATTCGAAAGAAATATTCGGTGGGAAATGCAATTTTGAACGGCAATCAGCCACTTGATTTAAGTCACGACGAACCCATTGAAGTTTTGACTTTGTGAACCTTGCCAACCAACCTTGGATATCACATATCAAGTTGTAATGAGGGAAACAAAGTTGTTCACCCGAAATTAGCTTCAGGATTGAAATGTTATCGCCTTCGAAAATGACTCGGCGATATCCTTTAAACCAGATATGTTGAATAGAGATTAGTAACGCTTGGAGCTCTGCTTCAATGTCCTCCTGACAATTATATCTAATAGCGTGCCCTGATCCCAAATAAGTCCCTTCAGCATCGCGACAGACCCAACCTGCATAAGGTTGTTGACCATTCCGGAAGCTTGCATCAAAGTTGCATTTTATAAACCCAGGTGGTGGTGCATTCCATAAGGGTCGTCGAGGATTGCCGAGCGGGGGAGCCTTTTGTTTCAATGTAGTTATGAACTCCGACGCATCATGAAGAATAAGCTTTAGATCATGGTCCCACCGACTTTGTTTTCTTTGATAAATCAATAAGTTCTGACTTTTCCATAGTCTCCACAATGTCCATATTGGAGTATGTCTAGCCAAAATGGTCATATTTTGGTTAAGATGATTACGGAAGATGACTTCAATTTTGTTCTCGAAAGAGACATTATTGTTGAGTAGAGTCTGATCAATTCCTTGGACACCTCTCCAGATGGTCGTCGCATAATTACAAGTGAAAAATAGGCGGTCGAGAGTTTCATTCTGCTGATAACATCGCTTGCAAACAGCATCCGTTGTAATAAGTCTTTGTCGCAGAATGGTTCCCACTGGTAGTGCTGAGGATAGTAAACGCCATAGAAAATGTTTGAGTTTTGGAGCCTTATTGAGCTTCCAAGTAGCCTCTTTGAGCTCCCGGCTGCCCGGGATGGATTGTACATTCCAATTTTGAAGTTGTTCCGCAAGTCTAAAGGCCGATTTAACTGTGTAGATGCCCTGCGGAGTAAAGTCCCAGCCCATCAAATCTCTGGTTGAATAACGACTTAGTCGTAAGGTTTGAATATGTTCCACGTCCGCATGTATGAAGTTGGCTGCAAGCTTGTCGGGGTTCCAGGTACCCTTGGATGGAGATAATAGTTCAGCAACCATTGTGGCCTCAGAGAGAGGACCAATGATACGTCTAGGTGGTCGCAGTGGGGAATCTGGCATCCAATTATCCTCCCAAATTTTAGTATGTTGCCCATTTCCGATGACTATACGCATGCCTTCTTTCACCAAGTTCCGTCCTTCCAGGAGGGAACGCCATATGAAAGATGGTTTCCTCCCGAGAGATGCATCCAATAAATGTCCCTCCGGGAAGTATCATCCTTTAAGGACGCGTGCAACCAGGGATGATGGGTTTTGTAACAAACGCCAAATTTGCTTATCTAGAAGGGCATTGTTGAAATTTTCAATATTCTGGAAACCCAGACCTCCATCTCTCTTTGATGCATTTAACCGATTCCAGGCAAACCAATGCATACCTTATTGATCACTTCCTTTACTCCACCAATATGCAACCAAAGTTGATTCAATATTTTCACATATTCCTTTAGGAAGTTTAAAACAATTCATTGTATAGACAGGAAGTGCAAGTGCCACCTTTTTAACTATAATCTTCTTCCCAGCTTCAGAGAGGAACTTGCTCGTCCAATTACCGGTTCTCTTTTGCAATTTTTTAACAATAAATTTGAAGATATCTTTCTTCTTCCGTCCCACTTGTTTTAACCCCAAATACTTACCATTACCCCCATCATTATGGATGTTAAGAATGTGGCGTAGTCTTGTTTTGACACTTTCAGCTACTTTCGATCCAAAGGTGATAGACGACTTGCTTAAATTAACCGCCTGAACAGAGACTTGTTCATATCTATGTAAGGTTTCAATTATAGCCTTACATGATCGGGGGTGAGCGTGATAAAAGAACAAGGCATCATCAACAAACATCAAATTATGCAAAGTGGGGCCTGTGTTACTCAGCTTGATACCCTTAATCTTCTTTTTTGAGCCATAGAAGATAACATGTAGGTGAGTACTTCAACACATAATATAAATAGATAAGGGGATAAAGGATGCCCTGTCTTATTCCACGCGACGGTATAATTTCCCCCCCCCCCTTGGATTTCCATTAATCAATACTGAAAAGGACGCTGATTCGACGCATGCTATAATCCAATTAATCCAGGTATGAGCAAAACCCATCGCAACCATCGTGCGTCTCAAGAAGGACCATTCTAGCCGATCATAAGCTTTGGTAAATATCCGTCTTAAGTGCCAGATAGGACTTAGACCATCTTTTCCGAGATTTCAATGAGTGAAGTACCTCATGTGCAATGATAACATTGTCTAGTATGTTCCTTCCTGGTATGAAGGCAACCTGATTTGGAGAGATGAGATTAGGAAAGTGCCTCTTAAGGCGAGCCACCAAAATTTTGGAAATGATCTTATAGCTGACATTACACAATGCTATAAGTCGGAAGTCCGACATCTTCATTGGGAGATCCTTTTTTGGGATCAAACAAAGGTTCGTATGATTATGGTTACCCATCAGAGTACCTGAGCGAAAGAAATCTTTGATCTCCTCTATTATATCAGTCTTGATTTCCAGCCAAAACTATTGGAAGAAAGATGTTGTGAAACCATCAGGACCTGGGGCCTTAGTAGCCCCTATACTGAAAACAGTGTCTCGAATTTCCTCGTCTGTCACCCAACGAGTGAGCTGTTCATTCATTGGCTCTGCTACCTTTTGATCGAATCCCTCAAAAATACTATCAAGAGTAGTATTCTCATGCTCCCCACTCGAAAATAGTGAGCTGAAATATTGTTCTGCCGCCTTGCCAACTTCCTCGCCTCCGCAGTAGATTATTCCAACATCATCTTCAGTAGCTAAAATTTTGTTTTTGGCCGCCTGAGTTTTTGTTTTAGCATAAAAATACAGTGTATTCCTATCACCCAGGGTTAGCCACTGATTCCTACTTTTCATCTTCCAATAATGTTCTTCATCCTTATAAGCTTGGTTTAGATCTTTCCTGATGACCGTTCGTGTTGAGGTTGAAACACAGGGGTCCGAATAAGCACGAGCTAATTGTTGCTTTAAGGAAATGATCCGCTTAGCAGCATTGGGCTTAAGTACTCTTGTCCAGTTGGTGATGGTTTTGCGCACTTCACTAAATTTCCGTTCCAAAGTAAGGGTTGTGTGCCTTAGATTATTCCATGACTGTGATACTTGACGTTTGAAATCGTCATTCGAAATCAAACTGCTGTCATAGGAGAAATGATGGCTTTTATTGGTGGTCGACAGAGATAAAGAGGTGACTAGGGGACGGTGGTCTAAGCCTTCGAAAGGCAAAAATTCTAGTAAAGTCGATGTGTATAAAGCTGGCCATTCAGAGTTTGTCATGGCTTTGTCAAGACAACATCGAATATCATGATTATGTCGTTTTTCGGTCCAAGTAAATCGATCGCCTATGCTTTTTAGATTGTGAAAATCACACACCGCAATCATTCTTCTAAAATCGGTGAAAGTATATTCTGCTCTTGGAGGGCCACCTTTCTTTTCATCATTGCTTGCAATTTCATTAAAATCTCCTACGATTAGCCAAGGCCCATTACTAGATGTTGCGATCCTTTCTAAGGTTTCCCAAAGGTGATGACGGAGTTGTGTTTCAGGATGACCATACACAAAAGATAAGTTGAAAGCGATTGCATTGAAATTCACATTACAATGAACCAGATTTGCAGAAAAAGAAATAACATCGACTAAAATGGACTTTTTCCAAAATAATGCAATTCCACCGCTAAGACCTTGTGGATGTACCATAAAATAGAAGTCATATCCAATATCCACACAAAGATCACGAATGTAGTTGTTGTTTTGCTTCGTTTCAAGGAGGCATATGATGCCCGGGAGATATTTCTTACGTATTTCCTTAAGATGTCGAACCGTCAAATCTATGCCAATATATATTATTGTTATTGATGAGATTAGTGAGATACAATATAATATAAAAATTTTAGTCTATAAACTAATATTGGATTCCATTTTTTTTGTATTTTGCATTCTTATTATACTAATTTTTCATTCATTAGCTCTTTATGAATTACTTGTTCTTTATTTTCTTCTTTCATCCTAATTTCAATCGTACAAAATTTAAAACTTTTTTAATATATGGTTTTAGTTTTTTATTTTACACTTTTTTTTTCGAAAGTTCATCATTTTTTAATGTCTTACGCTTTTTTGTTTTGTTTCCTTTATTTTCTTCTTAATTTTATCATCTTCTATATTGTTTCTTTGTATATTTTTCTTTGTTTTTTATTTTTTATAATTTTTCCATATCATTTTTTAAATATTTTTTATGCCTTATGTTTTGTAATTTTAATTTTGTTTATCTGTTTTAAAATGAATTGTAGTGCAACTCCAAAGGTTTTAAACTCTCTTGTTGATGAGTTATTTATTTTAAATTTAGATTTTTTATTGTCTCTATTAATGATTTTTCTTCTCTCTCGGAAATTGAAATTATTGCTGAATATAATCAATCTTCATATAAGTACAATATTATCTTATGTTACATTAATTAGTTCTATTTACAAAATAGTTTTTGTGAAGTTATTAGGTTAATCTATTACAATTTATGAAGAAGAAAAATCAGTAAAAAATTGAAGAATTGTTCAAACCTCAAGTGAATGCAACAAATTTAATTTTAATATTTTCTTTTAAATAATTTTAATTAATTGTCAAATGATGAAATATCACTCTATAGAGAGCTCTCTTCAACTTTTATAATATAGATTATGCTTCTTCAAACTAATTAATCGTCTTAACATATAATATCACCTTCACAGAACATTATGATATTGAATATCGAAAACGTAATGATAGATCTCCGTAATTAACAAAGTATCTTAAGAAAAATGAGTAAATAAATTTTACTAAAAAGCAACCAAAACTACAAGTATAATTAGAAACATAACTAGCTAATATCGAATCAAAAATTTTAGCTAGAAAAAAAGAAAGATATATTAATCAAATCTTAAATATTTTACAAATCAAAATTCTTTATAACATACTTTATTAATTGAAGTATATGTGTCACATATTCATATATTTAGAAGACATTATTGAGAAAGTTTGCACAAATAGCTTCAATAAAAGAGGTGAAACCATTTAACAAAAAGAATAAATAAAAGAGGTGAAACGAACATGTCCAAAGAGAACAACCTAATCACGTGATCTGTCTCTAAATCACGTGACACTCAATCTCTTCCAAGCCACGTGTCTTATCCATCTACCACGTGTCTCTTTCTTTTCGCTTAAATAGAATCTCACAGACAACTGACAAGAGATTACGAAAATCTTTAAAAGGCAAAAAGTATTAAATATTGAGAAATAAAAAAATAATAATTAGTGGGGCTAATAAGTTGTACGAAAAGGTACACGTGGTACAACGCTTTTGGTTTTTGACTAGTGACGTGTCATTTGTCTTGGTGATATTTTTTGCAAAGTAATGATTTTATACACGTGGCATAATCAGACTGAATGGTTTGGATCAACGACGAGACCACTTCTTTTGGATTTTGTTCTGCCTTTACTGGTTCACCCGGCATGATCGGATTCTTATACTTCAAAAGACTTGTAATATTTCTATCTCGCTAATCCGGATCTTAACTAATTAAAAATTTCTGTGGCATAGTGGTTGAAGTTATTATAGGAGAAGCTAGTTTTTACCACGATACTTGGAATTGAATCTATATTATTGTGTTTTAACCCTTCTAAATTTAAATAGACCAATTTTTTGTTTCTAAAAAATCTCAAATAGAAAGGTAAACATTTCTAATTCCTTTTCTTTCCTCTTCTTTCTTTATATTTTTTCACCACGTCAGAGCATTGCTTTGCACCGGGGGTTAGCTTTCCTGTTAGTCTTCATCGACTTTTAACCATCGCCCCCAACAATTTCTGGCGAGTTCCCGAAGTTTTTTCGATGAACTCTCCGAATTCTTTTCGATGAATATCGAACGATTTTTCAGAAGGTCCCATCGAGTTCCAACGCTTTTTTCCGATAAGTATATTCTTTCGTTTCTTTTCTTTTCTCTCTTTTTTAGTCTTCGGTTAGGTTAGTTATTCGAGTCGATTAGTTAGCGTCAGTTAGGTCGGCGGTCTCGGCCGATTTTGTCGGCTTGGTCCGATATAACAGGTCAACCCAGTTTTGTCGATTTAGATTCTTTTTCTCCGCTTTTCATATTTTACGTTATGTTTTCCGTGCGAGGTTCCGGAGGCCGCTGCAGCGAAGCTGTCCACACTAGGAAGAAGCTGAGGACCTCCGAGCTCTTGTTTCCATGAAGTCACAGACGGCCTGAGACATTCCCGAGATTGTTGCCTTTCCCAGATAATTGAATTACCGTTTTTTCACTAGTCCCGAGTTTCCTTTTTTGGGTAGTTAACTAATATGGTATGTTTTCATATTTGGCAGCGTCCATTTTAAGGAAGTTTCCTTTTCATGCATGTTTCTCTTTTTAGCATGTTTTCATTTATGACAAGTTTCCATAAATGGAAAGTTTCCATTTTTGACAGGTTTTCGGGTAAGATCTAACCTCGAGTTTTCCTGGTCCAAGTTTCTCTTTCCGAAGGTGGATCATCAGCCAATCGAACCGGGAGTTCGCAATTCAAGCTAGGGTAAGAGTGATGGAGGATCAACATGCGATAAGAAGAATGACGGAGGATCATCATGGAGAAAAAACTTAGAAGGTGGATTATTAGTTAACGAAGTGGAAGTTCGTCTGTGTGGCCCAGGTGAGGAAGTTCTCGGTCTTTTCTCCATTCACTATTATTTTAGCTTCATTAGTTTAGGTTAAACTCGAAACCCGAGATCAGGTTATAGTCTCGACATCTAAAAGCTATGTACTATGTATTGAATTAAATAAATAATTATACACCTAAGTGCGATTGCTTGTTATGTTGCTATGTCGAGTCTAAGGTAGAACCTATATGAACATTTAAGTCTCTCAAATGTCTAGGTCTAAATTGGTATTGCTTGAGAATTACGTAAGAATTATTTTAGGTCTAGATTACTACAGTGATGTGATTCCGTGACTGGATAGTCGCCTATCCAATTTACGGGTTTGATGCATCCCGCTCTAGGGCTAGAGCCTTGGTGTGAGTGAGGATATGCTTTCCTCTGCGAGGGGCGAGCCTGAGAGGAAGGTATCTAATTGGTTGAGTGCATCATCCAAGATGTTAGGGCGGATCGTAAAAGGACCTTATGGGATACCTGGTGCTTTAGGTCGTGGCAGCCTTGGCGACTGACGAGTCGTTTCTTGCTCCGATCTAGGAAGAGTAATATGCTTGGGTGGTGGGACGGGCAGTGAGCGTGCTGACCTATGAGACCGTGCTGAGAACTAGTCTACTTGGGGTTGATCAGCGTTGACTGAGTGATGAGTTTAGAGCTGGGTTGGTGATCCGTGTAGACGCATGGTTACATAAAAGGTTTTCAGAAAAAGGTTTTCAGCTTACTGTGCTTGTCAGGCACAATAAGTGTCTTGTTTGAGGGTTTAGGTTTAGGTATAGACTTTTGATGTTAAGCTAGTGTCAGGTGGGGCAGAGTCGGTCTGTCTTCATTGGATGACTTGTTTGAAAAGTCACTCGTCCCTCCTTTTTCCCTTTTTCCTATTTTTGGTTTGGCCTAGGTTAGCGAGTTATAAGTGAGGGTTACCAGACAAGTTGGTGAATTTAAAAAGATTTAGCGATATCGATTGGTTAACTCCGGTTTCCTCGGAACTGGACGTTACAAGATTACTTGCCGATTCCTAAAAAGTACATTTTTTTTAGAAATTTAAACAAACGAAAAATTAACTAATATTTAGAAACAATTACACTATTGTCACATTAAATACTTTCTCAAAAATATGAATCAATAATACTTGCATAAATTCAAATACTTTAAAGCTTAGAAAATTAATAACAATTAACAAAAAACAAAAGTACATAAAAGTTTTAAAATTTTCATGGTGATACTTAGTAATGAGTACACTACTTGTTTTCAAAAGAAACGATTTTATATTACAAAAGAATTTATAAAATTAGATTTTTAGGAACAAATGATACAATATTAGATTACTTTTTAATGTGTTTTAATTAACTGGTTGATTATCGGAAGACTAACTAAATTTCAGTCTGTTTTTTTGTTTGTAGTGTGGTTATATAACATATAGGAGATTTTATATTATTTGATGAATGATTTTAAAAACTAATCTGCTCAATATTAAAATTTTGGCAATTAATTAATTAGTTGGGAGTGAAAAAATATTATAATATTAGAGGATTTTATATAAAAGCCTTTTATAAAAATAAAAAGATAAAAAAAGTAAAAAATCATCTGAAAGGATGTAAGATATAATTAATACGAGGTTTTATAATATTGAGCTAATTATCCCTTCATATTATCATATTGTGTGATTTGATATTTTTATTAATTTTGCTTGTCAACTATTTACTTTGTTTGACACATGTTCAGTTGGTTACAAAGTTGATAGATACGTTGTTTGTCAACCATCAAACCCTATCGCAAAAAGCTAGATAGGTTGCTTGTAAATAACCATTGGCTTACCTCTTATCCTGACAGCTTATCTTCCTTTCTTCCGCTGGAAAAATCAGACCATACACCTTGTCTTCTAAGCTTCAGTTGTCCTCTTCCATCAGCCGATACAAAACCCTTTAAGTTCTTCAACTTTCTTACAAACACCTAAACTTCCTTCCGACGGTTAAGGTTGCGTGGATTCATGCGGGAAACTCATGTCAACAGGAACCTTGTATGGCTTCTTTGAGTGCTAAACAAAGATTAATCAAACAAGAGTTGAAATCATTAAACAAGAACAACTTCGCAAATATCCAAACAAAAGTGAGAGAGACTAATCGTTTGTTGAATCTTGTGCAGGCCCAAGCTTTGAATTCCCCTTCTACACTGCTCTATCAACATTGAGAGAACTCTTGGCAAAGTTAGACTTTCAAAGAACCATCTAAGAAGCCTATTATAAACAGAGGTCCAAAATTTAGTGGTTTAAAGAAGGAGATCAGAATACTACATACTTCAATAGGATCACAGAATCTAGAAACGCTTACATTGCTATTCGTTTCTTTACTCTATCGTCAGGTCAAACAATATCAGACCTCAGAGAGATGAGTCTGCTTGTGCTAAACCACTTCAAGAATATTTTGAGTTCAACCTTCCTTTAGCCTATCTTCTACCCCATTCCCTTGCTGCGCCAGTTACTTAACTTCCAATTCTCAGAAAACCAAAAAAACTTGATGACTACCATCCCTTCTCTCGAGGAGATATCTAACACCATCAAGCGCAACAACAAATCCCCAAGTCCAAATAGGTTTTCTCCAGCATTTTACAAGGACTCCTGGCAGCTTCTCGGTTATGAAATCACGCAGAGCATATCCCACTTTTTCAAAACTGCTTTTATGCCGACCTCAACAAACTCTACCGTTCTCACACTAATTCCTAAGAAACGTATAGCTTCCCTAATCTTTGACTTCCGTCCCATCGCTTATTCCAATACGGTCTACAAAGTAGTATCCAAGCTTTTGGTGTCAAGGATTAAAAGGGTTCTGCCTGACTTCATACTCCCCAATCAATCGGCATTTTTGGAGGGGAGAATCCTGGTGGAAAACACTTTGTTAGCTTCAGACATTGTCAACGGTTACCAGAAGAACAAAGCGAAAAAGATGATTACTCTCAAGGTGGACATTGCCAAGGCGTTCGACACACTCAAGTGGGAGTTTCTCTTCGCTTGTTTAAGAGGAATTGAGGTATCTGAGCTGTTTCTGCGATGGCTGCAAAGTTGCGTCTGCACACCGTCTTTCTCTCTCGCTTATAACGAGAACCTTCATGGTTATTTCAAGGGGAAGCGGGGCTTACTTCAGGGAGACCCCTTGTCTTCGTACCTCTTTGTCATCGCCATGAATTTTCTATCAAAGATGCTAAGAAATGGGGTGAATCAGGGAGCTTTTTCTTATCACAACAAATGTGAAGATTTAGAAATAACGCACCTTTGTTTCGCAGACGACATTCTAATTTATATGGATGACTCCCTTTGATCCATGGAGAATGTTCTTGGGATTCTACAGGAGTTTGAGAGGTTATCTGGCCTAGCAATTAGTATCCCAAAGCCAACCTTCTTCTCTTCAGGGTTGACTGATTCCGAGATCAAAGATATAACTAATGCAATTGGCATTTCCCATGGCTCACTCCCAATCAGGTACCTTGGCCTACCTCTCTGCACAAAGAAACTAATGCTATTAGACTGCACCCCATTAATACAAAAAGTCAAGTCACGAATTTCAACCTGGACCGCTAAGTCCCTGTCTTTCGCACGGGGGCTACAATTACTATCCTCGATCATCGCCGGGATCTCTAATTTTTGGTGTTCTGCGTTTGTGCTGCCAAAGAAATGCATTAATACTATTGAATCTCTATCTAATGCTTTCTTATGGAAGGGATCAATTGAAGGGAACTACACAGCTGGGGTCGCATGGTCATCCATTACGCTAAGCAAAACAGAGGGCAGACTAGGCTTAAGAGATCTGGTATCATGGAACAAAGCAACAATAATCAAGTTGGTATGGTTATTGTTTTTCAAGGCTGGCTCTTTCTAGGTAGCATGGTTTAAGAAAGAGATCTTAGTTGATGATATAGAAAATTATTGGACAGTAAAAGAAAAACAGAAAAACTCATGGTTGGCCAACAAGTTATTGGGGTTGAGAGATGTAGTTTACCCTTGGCTTAAAACGAGAGTCGACAATGTTTAATCGTGCAAGTTTTGGTTGCATCACTGGAGCAATTTGGGTAATATATCCTCCTTTTTGCATCCTAAAGGCTTTACTCAGATCGACATCCCTTCACAGGCCTCTCTAGCGAGCCTCTGGAATGGTAAGTCTTGGATTTTACCCCCTACAGTATCAAACAAGCAGGTTTTAGTACAAGCAGAGCTCTCTACTTTGACTCTATCTTCTTCACCTGACTCATTGATAGCTCAGGTTTTCGTCCGAGATAACACTGCAAGCGCACAACTGTACGTTGTAGTGGTTCAGGATCGAATCCGCAGAGACCAAAGGTAGTACGAAGAAATATCAGATCACACAGCGGGCTAAGGCTAAAAAGATATCTTTTAGAATGATGCAAAAGTAAAGAATAAGAAAGCAAAGAAAGCAGACACGCAACGGCGGGGTTGTAAATCAATCAAAGAAGTGTTGGACATCAGGTATTCTCAGGGAAACGATTCATTGTTGATTCAAACTACAGACTAGGGAAGAGGTTAAGAACCGTCTTGAACTCAAATTCTAATGTGGAGCTGATTTACTTCCGTACTCACAGCTCCCTATGTATTAGAAATCTCAAGACTAACTTCCGTTAACCCTCGATTTCTAATCATGCATTACTAACAGATTTGATAAGTTCACAATTCACTTAAACATCAACTTCCGTTGGCTTAAGAAGAATTGCTCATCTAAGATCCTTTCAGGAATTTAAACATTCACCTTCCAACAGTTAAATTACCTAAGTTCAGAAACGAAGTGATCAATTCAGTTTCATGCATTACGAACAATCATAGATGAAGATCAAATTTTTGAGAGACATGATTATATTAAGCATGAACAAAAGTAAATAGGGTTCCAAAGACTTCGCGATTGAAGAACAAAAAGACTTCTTCTACCTAGGTTACAAATCTCTCTCAAACTCTCTAAAACTCAGAAAGTTCCATAATTTAAAATAAAAACACGATCTTAGGTCTTTTTTTTGTAATTCGGTTCGAAATAAGTTCGGTTTGGTTTTTCGTAAAATCGGTCCGCAGATCGGGACAGGGATCGATCGATCCCCTGACAGGGATCGGTCGATCTGTGTCCAAAATCCTAGGTATTTTCCAGCTTTTCACGAGCACTTCCTTCGACGCTTGAAATCCATCCAAAATGCATTCTTTTCGCACATTCAAGTTCGAATCCTGTAAAAACAACAAAGAACACAAATCCGCGCCAAAAAAATCCGAATACATACTAAAAACCTTAGATCTCGTGTGAAAACCGTAGTAAAAACCTATTAAAATACTGACACATCAAATCCTCCAGTCTTGAATCTTTGCTTGTCCTCAAGTAAAGAAAACGAAGATTAAGCATGCGGGAAAAGAAACTCAAAAACCAATGGATCGCATGCTTTCAGAAAACCTTACTCTGCACTACTTTCGCTAACCAAAAAGACTCAGAACAGTTAGGATATTCTCCCAAGAATCGCTGCATAACCTCCCAAGCCCATCAATATTGTAAAATCTGGACCTGCAAACTCAGCTTCCATGTTAATAACTCTCTACATTCAATTAAGAAGGGCGTGAAACTTTTCACCAAAGAACTCATAATCAAGGAATTAGGCTATGTATTTAAGGCTTTTTAGTGGTGAAGCTTAGAGTGTTTGGGGTATTAAAAA
Source organism: Anastatica hierochuntica (assembly GCA_900406275.1). Lineage (NCBI taxonomy): Eukaryota > Viridiplantae > Streptophyta > Magnoliopsida > Brassicales > Brassicaceae > Anastatica > Anastatica hierochuntica. The sequence goes on along the minus strand of OVAN01001163.1, from coordinate 539 downwards.
CTGCGTCAGAAATGCTAGATATTATGCAAAATCGCAGGAGAAAAAGAGTATATTGATATCCATGTCCCCTAACTACCCAAGTACAAACCACCAATAAGAAAATAAACCAAATATGTGCATTCTTCAGGGTGAATCTAATCAACATAATAATATGCTAATGTTAATTTCTAAACCAGAAATGCAAAATTTTAATTAATTTTCGTTTTTTATATATATATTTTTTGTTTTTTTAGAACAAAAATCTGGAAGAAATTAGCATATCAATGACATTTTTAATTTCTAAAACACCCATACAGCACGAAGAAATGCAACATATCCATCTAAACCACCTAAACATCCAACACCGAGAAATCAGACACTCAGGACCGTGTCTAAACCACCTAAAATGCTCAATCCTACCTAAGCAATTAGAAGGATCATGTCTACCCTNAGGATTACCGAAAAGGATAGTAGAAAAATGGGGATGTAATCCTAAATGATGGGGTTTTATTCCTGATTTAAAGTTCCTAGATCAAAACATTTAAAGTTCATTAGTAAGC